>JAMPIV010012149.1:0-90179 GCA_024509875.1 Oreohelix idahoensis
AAGTAAGACGCCAGACGCGGATTTTACAGTTATCATTTAAGTTATATATTTTCGGTTGAATATAAACATGTACGTTTTTGGACTTCCTACAAATCTATCTTGTGGATTCGAATAAATGGACTTTATTATATTTACTCAACATTCCAACACCATCTAAATCACACCATACACCTATAAGGACAATTTGAAGTTTTATTGAAATAAACAGATTATAATCCATGAACCATCATCTTCATTAACAAGCAAAATCATATAACAAAAGCAACAAAAACTATCACCATGATTTGTTTTAACTCTTATACCTGCCTCGCGCTCCAGCTCTTCCGTCCAAACTTCAGTTGATTGGCATGCTCTCTGATTACATCAGGCAACATCTGCACCAATGCCCACTCTGAGAAAATACATACCTCTCATCTTCCAGTACCTACCACTGAAGACTTTCTTTGCGCTCCAGACATCCTTGAAACATCGTCCAGGAGATATAATAGATAAGTGACAGGATATCGCCCTTGTCTTTACACCACATGGTGTCCCTGAAACTCTTCTGACGTATGTTTGCTGTCCTCACCTAATTTGCTGCAAGACTTGTAGAATCTCTGTATAGCATGAATCCAGAGCTGCTGGAATGTTCTTCTTCCTTAGCCATAACAACCGTCTCATTTACATATATCATGCAGTGGGCGGGATCCACTGTACCTTTCACTCTGTTTATAGCTATTCCATTAGTTATTCTTCTGCCACTGTCCTAATCTTGACTGTTTTTTATTGTTCCTGCCATTGACCGTAATGACTGATGTGAGTGGTTATGAAGCACTATCGTGTAGTTATAATTACTACCATGCATTTGTTGTCTTCCAGCTTAACATTCTAATTTCCAACTTGTCTTCTCGAAGTTTTATAAATACAGCATTTTGTGTCTTTTTCTATGTGCTGTTTCTGGTTTCTTGGTTGGTTGTTGACAGCCGATGGACGGATTGCGTCCCTAAACGTTTTCTCGTTGTCTTTTTTCAAATGAGTGTACATCAACATAAGTACTCAGCTACCTCTGACAGTTTACGAATCATTTTGTGCCGCGGCAAAACATAACCTCTTATTTGCAATAGATATTTGTCACCCTATAGGAGATCAACATGGAGGCATTCATGTCTCTTAGTTTGTGCTGACGCTCGTGTGCTTACTGTTTTCGGATATAGTCCACGTGAGTCACTATTGGCCCATTGTACGAGTGGAGCCCGCATCCTGGATTCCATTAAAAAAATGAATTTGTTTCTCAGTGTTAGTAAAAGCGGTGAGCTCTCTTATTATATACAAAACACTGGTCTATGTATGACCTATCGATAACGAAGATCTAATCCTCATCTAAATGTACACAATAAAGATGAACTTACATTATATTCATTGAACATATACAAACTTTCTCTATGAAAGAAAATCAATAAGTGGTTGATGAAATGGGATCGAATTACAGAGCTTTTGTTGTGAAATATTTATGACTGTGAAAGCGACATAGAAACTGATAAAACACGATCATCGAATCAAAAAAACATCACCGCACATTACGCAAGCTGCGTGTAAATAAAACGGCTTTAGATTCCGAAACCCTGAAATGATTTGACCGGCAAATGGGCCAAAATCGAGTAGTACGACAAAGAGGCGGTCTAGCAGTCTGATACTTCAGATACAACAACACAACACAGCTACAAATTGTTGAAGAAAAAATAATTGGAAGTGACTCTCAGAAAAGAGAAAGAGTGTATAATGTAAAAAATACGCGTCCTTGTTTGAAGTTATAATGGCGGGAAAAAAAAATTTATACTGATCAATATAGAAAGAAATGTCCTGACCTGATTTTTACATTTTATACTCGTGTATCAGAAATTTTTTCCATGCGCCAAGCAGCCCCGCGTGGTTATTGAGCAAAACCAGAAGATGGCTGTTTATACTGCAAGAGAAAAAACACAGAAATAGAGGCATATTGTTTCCAGTTTTAAGTAATGGAATGCGAAAATCGGGATTGTTTATTTGTCCACCTTTAATATATTATAATATATATATTATGATGATAATCATAGTATATAAAATCGTTATATATATATTATATATATATATCATATAAAAATATATAAATTTATATATACGGTGTGTGTGTGTGGTGAGGCCATAATAACGCTACTCTCTTTTTCATATGATTAAATGTTTAATACCCGAAGTATATAGCTTGTGTTTATTGCCCAGGATATATGTTTTACCCAATAACACAGTGTAAATAGTCCCCCTCCAGCCCCGGCCTTACTACGCATAGTTTTACTTTCGTGATGCAAATTACATACGCGCGTGCACTGCTGTGTATTTGGGTCAATAGCCGCCTATATAAAGAAAGAGCGTCAGGCAGTACAAAGATGCCTTAAGTAATCAGATATAATATGAAACAACAGAATGGGATTACCTCAGGGATCTCAGTAGATTTCACCTTCAATTTTTGCACGAAAGCTTGTAAATAAATTTAGAGCACATTAATTTAACGACAATTAAGAATGCAGTATCACAATTTGCAGAATGACTTGTGCTATTTGTCGATCTGGGAAAAAACTTGGACCATGTTTTAAAAAAAACTTCAAAAATCAAATAGACAAAGTTGTCAGTGATTTGGTGGATGAAAAGTTGGGGCTTCCAAATTAAGTGTAACCAAATCAGATAGGTATGGATTTTTCAAGCAAAGGAAATGTTAAATAAATATAGCAAAATCCAATAATAACTGAATTAAAGGACAAAATATATGTACCCTCCCTCGAACAACAAGATTTCCCTGGGCAGTAACCTTTAGATATAACAAACTAAATATTATAATGAAACATAATAACAATATTGGTAAAAAGCCTGTAGGGGACCCCTAAATATACTAAGGAATTGTTAAATGGTTAAAGGATGGGGGGCCAGCAGATAAAAAATAATCTTATGTTCTACAAGTCTTTCATCAGGGGGAAACTGCTTATGCCAGCATAGTCATATTGACTCACGGCAACAAGCTTCTATACAAAGCAAGAACTGGACAGGATAGTCAAAATGCAGCCATTGAGAACCATTATACATTGTGCAATAATATCGGACACCAGATAGACAGTCGCTAGAAGTAGCTTTCTTGGCATAACCACCTCCTTGATCTAAGACAGGAAAGAAAAGTTGGAGAATAAATGTATTGGAGTAAAAGTAGCACAAAGAATGACCCACCCAGCACATAATGCATTAGTAATACTCCAACGCAAGTGTAAGGGACGTTCCCCTTACAATAAAGATATATTATCCATCAGGGTGGAAAAACGAATAGAAGAACCCTAACGCAGTTACAAAGAACTATCAAACACAAATGAAAAATAGTAAATAAATACAAAAGCAAAATACGCACCCTGGGAACTTAAAAAACACCAATCAATATACTACTGCAACTTTACTGAAAAGATCAAGACAAAAACATAGAAAGATAAGGAAAGCCAAAATGATAAGATTATGAAATTTCATAGATCAAACTAACGTAAACAAAATTCTGGCCGTAATTATGACTTGTATGGAATCCTAGGTAGGATAAGTGGGTAAACTAGGTGGCCGATGTAGTTGTAGATAAAAAACCCTCACAATGGGAATAAACAATAGAGCTACAGAGGGATAACAAGAAGGGGGGCTTTCGATGTTTTTTACCGCCAGAGATGGTAAAGCAATTCGTTACAATGTTTTAGAAATAATCAAATGATAACCCACCAAAAGTCCGTGTAACGAATATTTACAGACTCACTATTATCACATACAAGCACTAGAAACTCCAAGGTAAATGTATGCCGGCCAGAACCATAAAGGAAGAAATTTTTTAGCTATTTGAATACAGCACTAGGACACAGAGGAATGTAGTGTTGAGGATCAGTTGATGGGTTCCACACACATAGGTATTGCTGGCAACGAGTTATGGCAGACCAGCAACGCCAAGAAATGGAAGAACAAGTAAAAACAAATATAAAAGCAAGACTAGGAAGGTCCGGTAGATTTCAAGAGCCCAGAAGTGAAGAGAATTCTATAAAACACGAGGAATGGAAGACAACATGAAGAAAGATAGAAAGGCGAACAGATAGCACATCGCGTTTTCAAACTGCTGAACTAGAGACCAACAAGTACGTGACCCATGTCTATAGAAGAAAATATAAAGATACCATCAAAGCTAAAAAACTCGGTGGCCCACCCCCGTCGCCGACTCGGTAGTCAGCATACTTTTATGTAGAAGGAACCACACTGTCAAGAAATGTCAAGAAGAGAATGACATAGACCTCAATTACCCTGGAACCACTGTAAAAAAAAAAAAAAATTATGAACAACAAAGGCTTGAAATTAAAAACTTAACTATAGAAATTAACAAATATGAGACTTCACAGGTGAATAATGAATTTTAATTATGAGATTCCACCAAGAGATGCCCATTAATACTTAACAGATAATATACGTAAAACAAAGAAAACATATAAATGAGTTAGTAACTCTTCAGGAAAAACATCCGCAACTAAATAGATAATTTAAGCAGCAAGAAACTAACAAGATGCATTAACAAAAATCTAATTAACGCATAAGGACGAGAGGAAAGACAACAAGTTAAAAAAAGGGTCAAACGAACGATCAAAAATGAACAAGATACTAATTCCAAATTAAAACCAGCGTCGTAAAGGAACAATAGTTATCTAGTACACAACTCACAAAAAAAGTTAAAATAAAAATTGACAAATACTAAATGATAATATAAAAATCAGCAACTGCAAAAGAGCCACTGATAGTTGATAGATTAAATTTGTGAATGCAGAATTTGTAAATAAAAATTGAAATTACTAAATACCCCAAAATGATAACCAACTTTTCAGATTGAACAGGGTATGACCCAAGATGGAACGTGAAGATGATGAAGATGGCCAATAAAACGGTCAGATGTTGTTCATGGCCGTTCAATCTAACACCCGCATCAAACACATCAAACACATACTAACAACAAACATACAAAGAGCCCTTTTAGCGTAGAAAGCGGTGCCAGACGGAAAGAAAACTAAGTTAGGCATCTCCCTAACTAGCAGATGAACAAGAAATGAGGACACATTTAGCAAATTGAGCACTGGCAGGGTATGAGTTTTGTTTTAGGTGTTTGTTTAGCGTTCGATTAATTTGGCATTTTGTCACATGACAAAGTTTGGTAAATAATATAAAATAAAATTTTTTAAAATGTAAACTTTATGTTTTCCAATGGTGCATTTCCATTGCGGCTTGGTTGTGATATATTTTTTTCGATTGTTTCCAGTAATACGAGTTGGTGGATACAAAGCTTTATTATAAAATAGTGAGTTTGTGTTTTTAGATCGCATTAGCATCGATTTGATGATAGTCCTGTAGCGTCTAAAGTTTGTTGTTTTTGTTGTCGCTCCATGTTTCATGACTGTATACACAAACTAAGTCCAGACGATTGAAAAAAGGGTTGTGATATAATGTATCCCATCTCATCGCAGCAACCCCGGCACTGAATAGGCCGATAAAAGGGCTAACAAGGAAGGTGGGAAGCTACCTCATGCGTGATACTAGTATATTACAGAGCGAAGAGGCCACGAATTTTTATCAGAATCAGAAACAGAAACAAATAGGATACAGAGCAGCCAGCCAGGCCACAACACAAAATTAATGGCCCATACTTTCATCACAGTCAGTAAGATATATAACCAGTGGGTAATCTTCAGACTCCTGTGGTCAAGGGAAATGCATCCCCTGCTTTGCAGTAGTGGCCCAACAGTGAGACCACAAGACTCAAGAAATATCTAATATTGGCTTCCAAGAATTATCGACCTGCGCGCAAGATTCCTCTTGGCAGAGTGATGTTAGATATATAAGATTAATGCCACTTTCTACCTTAATCGGAGCCTTTTACAAAGATATTCCACAGAAGTCAGAGAACAAAAGTCTGCATAGGGCCTGGAGCAATTTGTGTGAACGATCATTTAATCTGGTCCGTCGCCTTTTGTGTAATGAATTTAAAGCAATGGTTTAAGTTAGCACAGTTCCCTAAGCCCCGATTGGATGTAATCAAACAACATCCCTGTTATAAGGTATTACCTGTGTTTAATGTAAGATATATGTTTAAGTGGTTTATATAGATAGATTATATTAATTATTTCTGTGCTCATGACCAATTGCTATTCATGCATTAATAAAAACTGAATCAACTATTTATTTGTTTATGTTTTTTTAGAACAACAGGTAAACACATTATAATAGTGAAAATATCAAAAGAAATAAACCAAAATAAAAAATAAATATGGAAATGAGTTTAGTGGAATTTCAATTTTTGACATAGTTAATAAAGTTCCTCTGCATTGAACTATCGAAGTGAAAATTTAACTGTTATACTTAAAATTTAACTGACATGTCCAATTTAGCAGTGAGCCTGTTTATAGTTAGCACGCTTCTTCGGCTATTGAAGGAGTAGAGTTCCTGAGCAGCGGTGGTTTCAATCAATTCTGGTGAATGACCGAAAGCCATCCTCCACACTCTCATCCACTGTAGGCGGATATGGTGGATGCTATTCTACTCAACATCTAACGGCGTTTAGGTACCATCAAAAACGTCCTGATGGCTTTGTAACGAACTTAGAAGACAAATATAAAGAAAACAAATTCCCTGCTGAGTATCATTTGTTTTCGTTGCAAACTAAGCTATTCCCATTGGTCATAGCGCGCTCTAGACCCACCAATGTTAACCTTCTCAGATAGAATTAAAATTCCCGTTCACAACAGTGTAACTCAGGGAAAATTGAATGGACAAATTTCACAACTCATATTCCATCTGAGGTGTTAACTAGGAAATTGCGCGTCCCTGAGAGTGCGAGAATAATGGTTTGCCCCTGAATTACTATTAAAAAAGGTAACATAAAATTCTCACAAGATAATATGGTTATACACTGAGGCACATATGATGTAGACTATCACTTCATCACGTGCACCCGTCGGAGTCTGGGGATCCGCTTCTGTCTGTCGGTTTTTACTCGCACGACTAGTCGAGAACAATCAAACTGAGCTCTTGCTGTAGTAGTTCATGCATCTAGCTATTTTATAATGGTTGAAGGATTGCACATCCTCATATAACTCCACCAGCAAGAAAACATGTAAAATCGCCACGTTTGTACTATAAATCGTTCACAACTTACCCCAAATTTTTTGGGAATACACAATCTCCTTCGCGCAGATTTTCAGAATGGACGCGAGAGAATTTTTCGTAGGCAAGTGCATCTCGAATCAATGATTATGATCTGAGATTATTATCCGTGCTCTATGACGAATTTCTTTGAATCACTTGGCCGTGGAAACTAAGTGGATTCCCTTTATTTGGAAGGAGTGTTTACTGCATACACTTGGTCTGGGATATGAATTAGTTCTCATTATGACAGATGATACCAATTTTCCCTATTTATTTCCATCTTGATATTTATAACTTCCTGTTCCCTGAACGCTTTAACAGTCTGTGTATTTATAATATGAGCGGGTTTTCGTCTTAAGGTTTCTAGTATAGCCCAGAATACTGTCTGGATCTGTAACTTTTGATTATAAGAATTCTAGGTCGTTCCTTCACTTCCTGGGACTAGTTTGGGAGACTTGCACCTCGGTTGAAGTTGCTGAAGAGCTTGTCGTATTCTGTGTTTTCTGGAGTTCGCCTAGAATATATCTCATCATTCTCCAGTTCAGTTTTTTCAACATATAGATGTTTCCGGACGAAATGTTCCAATAGAAATGCATTTGTGAAATTTCCGGCTATCAATTCCAAACCAATCAAATTGGAAGTCTCGTTCAGACACTTACGTTGGTTTTGGGTCTTTGTGCAAATTGGAAATAATACAATCTCTACACGAAAATGTTGTTTCAAAATTAATAAATTTAATATCCAAACAGGCGTGACCGTCGTTTATAAGTAATAGTACGTAATATATGTTTCGCTGCGGCTGCAACCATATCTGCATCCACAATATTGCTCACCGATGTTTTTTCTTGTTCTGGCGATTGTCTTCCGCCAAGATGTCTAACCCCGACAGTTAGAGACCAATTATAGGCGCTTTATCTGCGTGCCTCCTGCAAGGACAGATGTCTGGTCCAGAACAATTGTATGTCTCTTCTTCATCGTAAGCACAATTAACAGCGGACATGTCAACACGATTCCAGCATCTGTTCACTTGGAGTCAAATGTTAGGACCACACGACACACGTTTACAAAGGTGGTCAGACGTATTCAAAGAGTATAAAGTCGGGTGACCGTGTCTGATGACTGGTGCATTGTTGTACGAGAGACAAAACCTACAGATTCACCTGGGCGGAACGTGAAAATGCAGTCTGAAGGACTGGTAAACAAAGATTAAAAAGAGTTGCGCTATTAGCAAATACCTACCAATAGGGAAGTGGAGTGTTAGAGACTTTCCCCTACTAGATTCAGACATTAAGAGGAAATTAAAATGGTGCATAAAAATATTGCCACATAATAATGAATGTAAATGGCATAAAATTATGTCAAAGTAAAAGCTAGTGAATGAGGGGAATAGAAAAATGAAGAAAAAAGTGATTCTGAGACGTAGTGGCACTTGAGATCGTCAACAACACGTATCCGTCCCACTACCTGCAAGGTGTCTCCACCATCAGCTTTGGATATCATCTATTCAACAAGGCAAAAAAGTATGAATCTACTTGATGAGTATAACTGGCATTGAATAATAATGACTGTGAGTACCATCTGCTTCAACATATGAGGAATAGAGAAAGCCAGCATATGAACCCGCCGATAACATATGTAGGAATAGAGATAAATCACTGTATGTCCCGCCCCAACATATTGAGGAAATAGAGAAAGACACATATGACCAACCACAACATATGAGGAGATAAGATATAGCTACATATGGAACCAGTCACCACAAACATAAATAGAAGAATTTAGAGAAAGCACATAATGACCGCGACACAACATATGAGGAAATACGAGAAAGCACATATGAGACGCAACCACAACCATATGAGGAATTAGAGAAAGCCACATATGACCACGCACAGACATATGAGAGAATTAGAGAAAGACACATAATGACCAGCCCACAACAAATGAGTAATAGAAGAAAGCGCAAATATGTACCCGCCACAACAAATGAGGAATAGAAGAAAGCGCGCAAAATGGACCGCCAACAACATATGAGGAATTGAGAAGAATCGCATATGTGACCGACCACAATATAATGAGGGAATAAAGGTAGAGCGCATATGATCCGCCACAACATTATGAAGTGAATAGAGAAAGCGGAAATTACCCCGCCACAACATAATGAGGAATTAGATAAGATAAGCGATCAGTAATGACCGCGCGACAAACATGATGAGGAATAGAGAAATGCACATCATGACCGCCACTAGAGTATTCATTTTTCATAAAAGCTCTAATGAGATAGAAAATGCCCTCAAGCTGACTACTGCGTTTTATTGCAAACTTAGTTGACGTTGACGTCTGAGAAGTGTACGAAGAAGAAGAAGAAGGAAAAGGGTCAGACTGACTTTAACGTTTCAATTTTTTAAGGTTCCGACTGCTCTGTCTTTGGAGCTTGATTTCTCTTGATCTCCTCTAACTTAAGACGACCTTGAACGTGTATGACGGTCTGAGAGTGAAAGAAGAAGAAGAAGAAGGAAAAGGTTCATAGCGGACTTTGACGTTTCAAGTTTGAAGTGTTATCCGACTGCGTTGTCTCTTGGACATGATTTATTGATCTCTCATAACACTATGACTAAACTTGACGGATTGTTACGTCCGAGATTGTAACGAAGAAGTAAGAAGAAGAAGTGTAGGGTCAGGCTGTCCCTCGGACTTTCAAGTTGAAGGTTCCGACCTATTTTGTCTTGGGATTTTGAGAAGTTTTTTTGATCTCCGATACATTACTGACTATTACTTGACGTTAACGTCAGAAGAGGTGTAGCAAAGATGAAAAAAGAAGGAAATAGGGTCAGGACTTGACTTGAACGTTTTAAGTTAAGGAGATTCGACTATGTTTGTCTTGATTTGATGATTTCGCGATCTCACATCACACTTCCTAAATGCCTGTGTTTTTGCTTGGAGGACAATGAGAGAATATGTCCAAAGATCCCATCATGTCGTAAAGTGAGATTTCTAAATCAGGAATGTGAGTGAGGGCAGCAAACCTTATATCCATGTAAAAAAAAAAAAGTTTGCCATAAGAACTACCGGCTGCAAGGAGTAGAGAAATTATGGTGAATTTGCTCCTAGACTATCCTTTTTGCAAGTCAACTGTAAGTTACAGTCACGTGTCTTCACATCGACAATCTGCAAAAATGGGATATTCGCGAGTTAATTAATCTAAGAACAGAAACAAAGAAACAGACAGGATCAGACATAAATATACCTCTATATGGGCGTCTGACGGAATGTTCCGATGCGCCCTCTGTAGACCCGACGTCTTTGAATTTCAACGTACATCAACCTGTGTAGCGACCACCCCCACGTGGGACTCTATTCCTTCCGGCGTGATGCCACACGCAATATCCAGCCAAAAACTTCTCGTACTGTTCCTACGTCCTTGACCCGTGGTACGTCTGGAACTAAAGGATAGATAAGATGGATAGGATAGAATAGATAGATAGATAGATAGAATAGATAGATAGATAGATAGATAGATAGATAGATAGATAGATAGATAGATAGATAGATAGATAGATAGATAGAGAGATAGATAGATAGATAGATAGACAAGAGTTAAGACAGAAAGATCAGACAGACAGAACAGACAAACAAACATAAAGACATATAGATAGATTAGATAGATTATGCTTTATTTTATATTTTCGTATTTTCTGTGTGGTCTTGGGTACCTTTCCTTTCCTTCCTTCTATCGCTTTCCTCCATCCGTATGAGTAAAGAAAATTACGTTTCCTTGCCCCTCTTCCTGTCCCCGTTTTAAGGACTTCGTCTGTTTTGTTTAGTTTGTCCTTCGGTCTGTATTATCGTTCTATTCGTTTCTGTTCTTTTTGGTTCTTATCCTGCTTAATCTCTGTCCTGTTTTTCTATTCTTTCGCGATTTCTTATCATTTACCAAATATTCATACTTTTTTGGTTTATTAGCAAACAACCATCTTACCTACTTGTAATCTGTATAACGTTATATCGGACAAACCACGTTATCCGAAGCTGCTGCCCCTGAATTTCCCCAAGCATGGAAGGGGACACTCCATACAGTCACCTATGTACGCGAACCCTTCCGACAGCAAAGGTTAGCTGCCCAAGTGGTTGTGACAGTACGACAATCTAAAACATGCCACTTGATCCGACCCTCGGTCCCGAAAAAAAAAAAACGTGCGAAGTTTCTGACCTGGGAAGAAACAGAACATTCAAATAAGCACAGAAGATAACAAGTTTGAAATGCACACCACAACATATTTCATATACAGACTCTGATTTTTTTTCATATTTAAGATGAAAAAGAAGAAAATAAAATTGTACATACCTGTCACGAGCAATTTGCGTGAGATTGATCTCTTTCTCCCACTACTGCATTTACCCTAATTGTCAAATTGAAGTGAGGACTGTGATTACGAGAAATTTTTCCTCCCCGGTCCGACACAATTTCATTTCTGGCTAGTTATCAAAAATAGAGTTATTTGAGATATTGTCAAATCAATTTGACACTTTTTTTTGGTGATAATTCCATCGACATATGGGCTTGCACCTACATAAATGGTGTCACAGATTTTACGGAGATTAACGCAGGTAAAACCCATTTTGGATCCGTCGTCAATTTTATCTGCTTTGGTTTTGGTTTCTTGGCCGTGGCCAAGACGAATAAAATTACTATCGCCAGCAGACGGATTTTTGTGTGCAACAAAAAGCGACGGATAAAGAGATATACTGTGTAGGTATGCACAACATCTTGCAAAGACATGAATGATATATATCGTAATAGATCTACTTTAAATAACAAGGTAAAGATGGTATATCTATGTAGGCATAGCAAGAGATGCAATCGGATGTTTTGTTGCCAGTAAAATGAGAAGGTGACCTTTTGCATCACCACTGAATTTCAGTTGAGAAATAATTGTGATAATTACCCACACAAAACAATAGCATGGTTTTGAAACGATTGGTGCGCTCTGCTTAGTTATCGTAACAACTAAATGCGGAGGTAGGACCAAGGCCATAATAGATTCTGACATATTTAGTGAAATGCAAGTCAAGTATCACTGTTGTAGTATTTCCAGTTGCCAAAGCGACCCACCAGACATGCCAGAAGTTAGAATCAGAATTCCCATTTATCATAACCAGTAACTTTTTGTTTTGAGCATTTTGTAAGAACCTTGAAACAGCCCAGGAAAAACTCATTTTAATATAGAAAAACCGGGATATTAGGAAACTGAAAACACCGGATTCATAGAGTGAAATATATAGTTTAAACGTAACGACCCGATCAAGAACACGTGAAAAAAGGCATCTGCTAGTGATTTATACATACTTCTCTTGAGCTAACAGTCTGTAAGCGAAGATTTACGTAAGTTGTACATTTTACATTCTATATACTATTTTATTAATAACAGATGTGAGACTAGAATATGATATATATTGCCTATAGTGAATATTAACTTGCATGTAAATTGTAAAAAATTGCTAGAGTGGATGTCCAAGTCATTGAGGCTAGGGCAACTCAGCATATATATATGATGATTATACATGAATCCACCACCACTGCAAGGGCTGGTGACTGCTTTAATCGCTAGTTTCTTATAAAGAGAGAACTAAAAAGCATAAGTTGTCCCAAGTTCCAGTTATGGACAAGGTGATCGAACAGATGAAGAGAAAATGAAGTACATCTTCGAAAATTATAATATCTACAATTACAAAACCAGGTGTAAACTATCTATATTTTAAACATATTCACTTTAAAATTTTATTATAAAGTTTTTCAAGCCTTTTCAGACCATGCGTAAAATGTATAATAAAAAACAGATTCTATCTAGATTGTGAAACATTTTTATCAGTACAAGTGTAAGATGTAAACAGAAACCTACATATTCAATCTATTTGATAGCTTGTAACATTTTTCCAAACAGATTGTAGATTGTAAATGTAAACATAATTAATCCATACTATTAACTCCTATTTATTTGAATGGTAAAGTATAAGAAAAAGCTATTCAATTTAAATGTAACGAAAGTTTTTCTTTCTCTCGAGGATTAAGCTTAATTATCAATCGATGGTAAAATACTGAGGAGTAGATGGGAAGGTGTGAATAGCAGAAGAAGTAGGACCACATTAACTGATTGTGTCGGGAAACGATCCATCCTCAGAAGGGTAAATCTTGTTCTCTTATTCATTTTAACATACCATCACCAGTGTGTAGTATGCCAATTGAGGTACTATCTCTGGAACAAAGAAGAAAAGGAACAAGTGGCCTAAAGTCCCGAAACTAATACCATCATCAGATGGGGTCCTAAAGACAGGGACCAACTATGCTCAAACTAACTACTAATTCCGTGACACGTCTGGAATTGCTGAGCGCCCTACGCCAACCTTGACCACTTGACGAGCGTGATCAACGACTCCATGATTACTCCAAGAACCAACCGATCAAAACAGCGTAGAACCTTTACTTGACAAGCTAAGTAACGCATGGACAATCCTACCCCACAAGTGATCTCCTTACAACACACTTCCATTACATCACAACAGTGATGAGTAATCTTTTCTTCTGATAAATAATTGAATTCACTTTTTTAAAAACCTGTGGTTAAACACCCTAAATGATTATTAAATCTGTTATTTGTACATAAATAAAAATCTTTAACGTCGAATTGTGATCATTTTCGTAATCCTACGGCTTGTTTAGTCTCAGTCAATTTAACTAAGATACACTCTAACATCAGAGCAAAAAAACCAAAATGATAACATAAAATAATTGCTAGACTGAGGTAAAATCAGGCCAGGTGGTGGCTTGAACTAACTGAAATTAAAAATTGCTTGATTCTTCATAAAAGGCGGGGCGGATCCATATAAGTTAACAATTGCCCTGTACCCAACGCACATTGGTTTCTTGACTTTGTAAATATCTTTATGAATAATCGCATTGGATATACAAGTATTATTACCCATCTATCTACAACTCTGCCACGAAGTAATATTTATTGCAAAGGTACAACAACCTTTTAAGACCCAACCATTAAATTAATTCATGATTCATGATTTGGCCACTGTATGGACTAAACTATATATATTTTAAGAGGCCCATAACGATTTATCAAGCCTACAAAGGCAGAAACAAATGGGATGAAAAGCATCCAAGATCTAGCAAAACAAGAATGAGTTGCAATGATTACCATCTCATGCAAGAAATAAAAATCAAAATGATAATTCTTCAGCCTCACAACGGGCCACAACAGAATGAGGAAATTATCGAATTCAACAAACTGGGAGGGACAACATTTGAAAATAGCGATTGTCTTTTCGTGATCTAGATTGCTTTACGAGGCCGCTTTGTAGAATCCTAATCAAGTATGCAGTCAGCTATGATCGAGCAAATTTACAAATACAATGCACTCGAGGATTTAAATTTCCCAGTGGGAAGTATCTCGCAAATATCTGGACATAAAAGAAGTGAAACAAAGTTAATAATCCTATCTCATTTCACCAAATCAACACGGACATCACTAACTCGACATCCATCTGTTTAAAAGTAGTATCTCTTGCTTGTGGACACAGTAGTATCCCAGAACAGAGAATAGTGTAGGATAAGAGGAAATAGGAAAGTTGTATGTTTGGCCAATGTCCCCCAGGAAGTGGAGACCCTGATGCCATCACAAGATGTGACAGGCTAATGCATTAGGGACCCCTAAAAAGGGAAAACAAAAGGAGAGCCGTTTGACGGGGTCAAAGACAACTTAAAAGCGAGGACTGGGAGCCGCTGAGCATGCACAGAAATCACCAGAGCTCTAGGGCGAAACCACTGTACGAAGGATGGGCCGGCCTGACCGTAGCAAATTGGAATCAATTTTTCCTTTGCCCGCTAACAAGACGCCACGGGGCGTATATGGCCACTGATGTCTGCTTTGAACGTCGTTGCGGCTCAAAGGATTCAAATAAGAAGATTCGATGGGTTTAGTTTTTTTAGTGAGTCCTTCTTTGTGTTCACTGGTGGTGAATATATTTTAGCTGCGTGTAGGTTTGGCAGAGAGAAGAGAGAGAGAGAGACGAGAAGAGAGATCTTGCCACACATCATCCCGTACGTTTTAGATGTTGACTAATTGTAGCCCAAACGACCCAAGCCCCGCCCCACCTTAAAGTGGTGGGTCTACTTGAGTCCTTGATAGAGATAAATTCGTGGAGTATGTCGTATTATGGAAATCTAGTATGCTCTACGGACAAATCTCTGACAGTAACTGATTGTAATCTCCGTATAGCTATTACTATAATTTTGATACTAGCAAATGACCAATGCATTAATTCTGCATGTCCTTCGCTCACATTAAACACAAAGCTTATGTTTTCATCCACGGCCATCTTTTTCCCCTTGAACATAAACAAAGGGTGGAAGCGTTTAGGCCAGGTTTTGTTTTTGTTCGTGACCTGCCCAGGTTCATAACAGGTAGCGAAATCAGTGTTGGGGTGTTGTTTTATCGAGTCTTCTCTCATGCGAGCCATCTGGTCTATTCATACGATACCCAACAGAAGCCCGCTACGGTGAATAACTATATCATAATCACATTGAAAATACTCACAGCAGTCAAAACCTGTCTCCTCTAGAACGCTTTTGAAAGTTCATACTCCCATTGCGATTCACTAACAACCCCAGGGCTCTTTTGAATCTCAGAAGCGGCGGCATTCGAACAGAAGAAAAAACTTCGTGAGTAAACCCGGTTATCATGAGTATATAATTTTTTCTTTTGATGACGGTTGGAACCCTCCGCCAGAAGGTCGGACCGCCGTAAACTATTTTATCTGGGGAACTCGGTGCGTTATCTGAGGGTCTTCTCAGCTATAAGCATCCAATCGAGTGATGGCTGGAAACGTAAACATCCTCAATAAATCATAGAAACTTTATGGGATTATGCAAAACTTGTGGTTTTTGTTAAACGCTTGCTTTTCAGTTGTCTTTGAGAATTTTTTGGATAGTCTAAGCACGTATGTTTCTAAGAACAGTAATTGTTGGGGCCAAAACAGTTTTAAATAGAGCTATTCTGTGGGGAATCTTTACTTTAATAAAATTTTCCTGGTAATCGACGGTTATGTGTTACGTGTTTAAAGGGGTACCGGGATTCAAGCATTTAAAATGTGTAAGGGGTTTTTACCATTAAGATTTCAGTATTAGAGTTTCTAGCTGTCTAATTTTCAGACTAGGGGTTTTGAACCAGGGGGGAATAAAATAACGCTGTAGCTACCTTTCTTTCTACCATAAGGATCAGTTCAGTAATGTTAACGTTCACCCACTCTGGATTTCCCTTCACAGGAAGAAGAGACAGGGGTTAGTTGACTGGTTTGGTTTTAAGGCTAGCGCGACTGTATAGTGTGGACTGAAAAGAATTCAACGTTTTAGGGGAATTCCAATTTGCAGCGTATTGTATTATTGTTAAGTGCGCCTAGTATTTAATAACATACTGGACTAAACTAACAGACACCTGACAATTTATAATAGCTTAATGGTAACGAGAGCCGATAATTTACTGAGAAAGCGCGTTATGGATAACTGATGTTAATCATAACAAACGGTGTTGTTTTGCATGGCTTGAGGGGGTGTTGGCAACGGCGGCAGGAAGGGGATAAGAGTTTGCATACTTCAACCAAAGGTGGTGGGAGGGCACTCAGTAAGCGACGCGCAGGATAGGGTATAGGCTAAGAGACACACCGTGGTATGCCTTTTTAATTTAATCCATGACCTGACGGAAGTGGGATAAGAATATGCGTCCTTGTCACCCACACACACACACACATCTGTGTGCATGATATGGGGCTAGTAAATGGGGAATAGTAGACACTTTCCCATAAATGAATGTTTTTATATATTTAGGGGGCAGACCCTGATATAAGGGCGTCCAGGGGGTCCCTTTTCCTTCATTTTACTGGGGGAGTTGGTTACATGGTTGTGCCGTCTCGGATTGGCTTGTAGCGTCCCCGCGCAAGGTTCATTTGTGAAAAAGGATTATCTGGCAAAAGAGGTACATGGGGAATCAATTTTTAACTTGTAAATTTAACTCGGACTAGGTAACCAAACCCGTTAGACAATATTTTTTTTCAATTTTATTCACGCCCAGGGGGGGGGGGGTTGTCTTGGAGTATAATATCGGAATTAATCACCCCGGACTTCTGAGAGTTCGTCGCATATTCAAGCGGATTTATCCAGAAAGTTATGCTGTTTTCAGAATCGGCACTCGACTCATACAGAGGCAGCCGATAGGATTTATCATCCATCTAATCATTTGTAACATATTTTAGCAACTAGAAGTTTCCCAATTGTCTGTGAAGTATTATCCTCTTTTTTTTAACTGTGAACCTTCAAGAGCACGTTTTCCCTACATGGTAACTTATCGCGGTGACAAGTGTTTTTATTTACATCCAGCGGAAAAATTAAAACACAGCAGATTCGGTGAACCCTCCTCGCTAGTCTTTATTTTGTTAGGGTCGGGAGCCAATTTTGGAGACGAATAAAACTTGGCAATTTAACATTCAGGATAAATTGTAGTTTCCATGTTAGGAATATCCACCGGAAAGAGTAGGTAAGCGTGATTTGAGTGGCCACAACGGTATGACAAAAGAGAGATGGAATATTGAATTTCTTTGTTACAGGAACGTAACTTTACCAACCATTGTGATCTTTTGCTTAAACTTGTAATTAATTACTTGTAGCAATATAGTACGGAACTTTGTTGTTTACTTTACTGTCTAATATGTAACATATTGCCTAAACCTTTGACCTGTTAAGTAAGTTATTAACTTATTTTTTAAAGTTCTTTTCCTCATAGGAGGCCACATTTATTCTGCAATTTTCATAATAGTTATGTTAAATTCCTGATTTTTTATTATCATCTTTCTCTTAGATATTTGATGTTGTCCAAGTTTAAATGATATAATATAACAACAAAAGGAAAAGCTTAACTTTGTGTGGTGTAATCAGGACCCAAACCGGGACCCTAAGAACGCGTCTACAGTGAGAAGTGCAGTTAAGCGACCCATAGCTAGACTGCTTGCCCGTCATGGTCAGCGAACCAGAGCTGACCAAGACCCTACTACCACCTCCAAGTGGTTGGTCCTGAAACAGTGCTGCATCACTGCAAGTCTGGTCTGATTGAGTAGGGATCAAAGAGGGGGAAGCCTAACCCGGGGACCCAAAAATGCTGTGGCCTAAGGTCGGAAGTGTCGGCCGAAGGCGCAAATAGCGCAGCTTCTCGCAGTAATATCGTACTAAAACGACCCAACCAACGTTCCCCTCTTTCAGGACGAACGAAGAAAAGAAAAAGACGAAGACCCCCCATACACCAGCTAACCGTAGTTTTTTTTCACGTTTGGTGTTTCTTGTTTGTCACAAATGCTCTGTGTGGAATGTAGTTAGTTTTAACTTAACATATATATGTACAGTATGAAGTAGAGGGCAAGGATGTCTTGTACTAAATTATAGTCGTAGTAGGATAGCTGCTGAACTAGAAAAACTTACTCATTCGCACAGAGACATAATCTTCTCCTTAAGAACTAATTCACTCCGAGAAATTCTATTTCTCACAACCTAAAACACCTTTTCCTCACTGTACTTATCAACCTATCGCCACTATATACTCAGAAACGGGGACCTAAAATAACACCACAAACCTTTTCGGTACGACATGTGAGCAACCATCAGCGAGTAGCATGTTGGCTTCTAGATAGGTTCTAAGCCATGCACGAGCAGGTCAAAATGGATAGGGACAGACTAAGTGGCGCATATCTTTTCCACCATTGTAATGGAGGTTTAAGAGAATGTAGCGAAATTTAGGATTACAACTCTTGCTTTGTTTGTGAAAAAAAAATGTGTAAGTCGCGACTCCCACACCACCACATTCCAAACCGCATAGGTCCAGCGCGTGATCGGACCTGTCTTTTAAGTTGTGGTAGTAGACGGGAAATGGGACCTTACGGATTGTAAGCCATACAGTATTACTGAGAGAATGAGGAAATAGCTACTAGGCAATGAATGGCGGAACTTTCCAACAGTTTGCATTTACTGGAACATATAATTTATTAACACTACCCGGAGATACGGCCCGGTCTGGAATACATAATTAAATAAATATAAAACTCAACAAATGTAAAAAGAATAGACTGAGGAAATAAAATAAATCCAAAAGGATATTATAATTATGTAAAAGATTTTGAAGATAATTAATTTGTTTTCACCTTCCATCACAATCGTGCTGAGAAGTTAGCTAATAAATCTTAAAAAATTTAGATTACACTAACAATGTCCTCAACGGATATGTATAAAACGTATATGTAATAGAAAGCCTCATATGGGGAAAAGGAAATAGATACATAGAAAAACGACGAGAAGTAATATAAAGTAGTGATAGTGAACAGAATGAAAAAAGCAAGTAACAGGATAAAACACAGAATTGCGGTCAAATAGCCTTAAAACCAGGAGATTGAAAACGAAAAAATCTTTTTGGACTTTTTAGAGTTGCTTTCTCGTAGAGCGCAGAGAGAGAATGAAATATAAGGACATGAGGACGCGTGTGAAAATCCTAACACACACCGAAAGATCTAGAAGCAAAGTGAGAAACTGTGAAGTAACAGATATCAGCAAGAAAAGTTATATTTTGGTTCACGCTGCCATGCAGGCAAGATTAACCTTCCAAAAACCAAAATAATCCTCACCGTGAGGCTTAATAGATCCCTAAGAGGGTATGTGAAAGGTTATTTAAAGAATATATAGTATAGAATAATCATCATATATTATTTCAGATTTAATTTTCTTGATTGGAGTTGTAACAAGATAATAAATAAAAAGGGAAATGATGCTAACCATAGATAACCATCACCTGCAATTGTCAGGAAGTCATAACCATTAATTGTTAAACCACACTATATACAGGGATAGTTTCTTCCGTTTTTGCCTGGAAGCTTACGAAACATATCGCAGCAAGGGTACGTTAATGACTTGACAATCCTATAAATAGTAAGGCAAAAGGTTATATCGTACACCAGTATCATAACAATATGATTTTATTCATGTATTTTTTGTTAATTCTGCACAGTATACATTATCTTTATCATAGCTATCTTATCTGTAACATACAATCCCTTACTAACCATTATTCCATTCATTTTATATACAAACACTGAATACATGGTCCCCGCATCATGAATCAGTAAGTTTGGTTGGTGAATTGTTTGTGAACAACATGTGCCCACCGTATTGCTACATGTCTTGTTTCCACCAGTTTTTATTTAGATCAATTTTTGTTATGATCATATCCTGATCGAGAAAACTAAAGACTTGAAGAAGTTGATCCATCTTCAAAGCTGAATCCTAGAGGTCAACCAATACTTCAACACCCTTAGTCCCCCGTAGTTATAGGGCGGGCTGAAGAAAGTATACTTCCGTACATCCAATGTGTTCCGAGGAACCCACCGAGCAGACGTACGATGCTAAAGGGAAGAGTTTATATGTATTCCATTCCATGAAAAAACAAATCCTTGTGAGCAGTTTACTAAAACGACTGTCTAGATGATGACAACTAAGATGGCGAAGATGATAAATAGGTGACAATTACCTTTATGTTTTATAAATTCAGTGGAAGATAAATCCAAGATTTTTTTCTATTAGTTTTATTTTTTAAGATTTGTAACTGTAAATAATCATACATTTTTTTAACCATCTTCCCCTTAACAACATCCTGTTTATCATTACATAGAATATATATAGATGTAACATATATAATTATTTGGATTAATTTACTCATTTGAATTGTTTAAATTTTTAACTGTTAAATATTTACTGAGTATCCTATGAATACTTTTCAAATTTAATTTATTTATTATCCAAATAGGGAATTAGCGATAGGCGAAAGTAGCATTTCTTTTTTATACATCTGAAGCCTACATACTATTGTCACCAGGTAATCAGAGTAATTTTCACAGCTGGTAAACTCCTCTTGTTGAGATACCAGTGTACTTCTCGGGCACTGGACCAACTATCATCTATACTTTTCTGGAGAGAGATTCTACTTCTGCTCTACCACAATTATTTATCATAATAGAAAAGTCCCTTTCGCTACACTGTGGCATATCGTCCGGACGGACGCCTATTTTGTATCCTGAGCCACTATCTAATGTCTTTTTTCTACACCCTTGACACCACAATAGGTTTTTGTAAAAACAAATTTTTGTATTCTAAAACTTAGAAATATTTTTCGTAATAGTTAAGTACCAATTGAGGGTACGAAGTAAAAAGGAAGCCGCTCACAAAGATTTTAAAAGGATTTGTCGTGTGTTCAAAGTAATAAATGACATTTTTAATTAGTTAAGTTGGTTAGTGATAAATAAAAATGGGCTCTGGGGCAATATATACCCTCTGGTAAGTACCACTCATGCTGAATTGGGTGAACTTTAGAGCTAGCGATTATTGCAGGAAGGAGAAAAGACTTGGGTATGACAGGAGAGCTCTTATAATTTAACGTGGGGCCAGGCGCAATATACCAGGGTGTGTACTGAAGTGGAAATAAACTATATATTATTATAGAGAAGACTAAAAGCATAATGGTTTGGCTGAACTTCCAAAATATCATTAATAGCCAAACAGATCGCCATTGAAACGTTGAGGCATTGGCTGAACTAGAACACTACAAGCATAATAACGAGGAAGTCACAAATGAATCGGTAAGCATAAAGAGGAGAAGAAAACTCAACAAAATGCGGAACTGTAAGCTGAAAGAAAGAAGCTTACAAAAAGCTCAAGGAGTAATTAAGTTTAACTAGGAACTTGAACTCCAGTGAGGCAGCTACTAAATCATGGGTGGCTAGCTTTCCTCACTCTGACTAGTAGCTCCAACCAATCAGCACCACGCAAAATGGAGCCATGGGATCTTATTTCGCCACACTGGATCCAATTATTAAAAGGAGGACTGCCATTAGAATCTTGACCTGACTTAGATATTAAAGTAGAGACTGGCCACTACCTATGGATGGGAAAAGAAAAAACTTAGAGCCTTAAGCTATCTCAGGGTAACATTTGGAGATTCAGGTCATACGAATTTTATTTAAAACGCATCAAAAGAAGACCATGAAGATTATGAAATCTTAAAACAAGCCTTTTACATGGTCCTCTTATAGGTACTGAAATGAAAACTTTCTGAATCTTATAAGAAAAAGATTGTTCGAACTGCTAACTAACTACCATTATTGGGATAAAACTATCACCAGTTTATTCTGCCAGAATTGGAAACATTATCTGACAAAAATGGGGATTAGCTTATGAAAAGGTCACAAGATCAATACTAAGAAATGGTCATGATGGAACAACTGACTGAGAATCCCATGCCTCAAGGAAATGACTAAAATTTCTTATGGAGTTTCAAGGAGCTGAAGATTGGAATGAGGATATTTATAACCATGGCTAAAATATAACAATTGTCCGGTGTGCTCACGTCCATTAAGTGTCATGAACCTAAGAACGCCCACATCCTCTTCTTACATTCAAACTTCTTTTCACCACTGCTTCCAAACTTTACACACTATGAACACACTTTTTACAGTTCGTGTCCCAACTAAGAACTAACACAGCATTCTTAATTCGATAAAGACAAAAATCCTCATAGGGCTACTAAATCACGTAAATAGAAACCTCCATCGGGAAAGGGAATTGGATAATGGTGGTATAACTCCTTGCCACACATATAAAGTAACACAAAATTACCTTGCGGAATATAGTTCAGACGGATAAAACCCTCCCTCATCACGCTGCATTTACAAAACAGCCATATGCCACAAGGGAGTGAGGGGGACCAATGGTATGTTAGCAATAGTCAGACATATCTATTCCTCCATCATCCCCCTTTCTGTGATACCAAGTGACCTTATATTGTCTTGGCACCCACTCTTTCAGTGCTTATATCTGATACAGAGCTTGGACTAAAATTCACTAACTGGCTCATTCTCTTTGATTTCGAACAGTTTACCTCAGAACTCACACTGTCATTTACAGGAAATTCAGAGGACCAGTCAAGGGAGCAGGAATTTTCATGACACTGCTTCAAATCAATAATAAACCCGTATTAACATAATAACTCGCATACAGTGGGAAGGAAGATTCCAAAGCAGTGCAGTGATGAGGCTACATAACCATAATTATTCTTCACTAACCCATTAATCAACTGGGATGTAGATAGTTCTTTTTCTAGAAATATAAAATGACTCTCAATATACTGGATATACCTTATCTTGGATGGCACACACTCGCAGACCAGGCAACACCTCCGAAAGAAGGAGGACACTATGGGGGTAAATACTCCGGTTTCACATGATAGAGATGCGGGTGCAAAATTACTCAAACACTATCCTAAACAGTACAATCAATGCCTTGCTTGGCTAATTTACCTAAAAGCCATAACCCTCCAAGAAAGGAACCCTGATGGGGTAAACTTATTTTCATATATAAGATCTTTCCTCACTGATGGGTTTGGCGTTTAGGTAATTAGACCCCAATCAGTTGACGGAGATTGAGTCAATGTAACAGGGGTCAACAGCACTTCGGAGGAAGCCTTTTTATACATCTCTTAGGGGGGATGAGTATTATGATAGCTTGTCCTTCCTCTTTCTTAAGCTTGCCCTGTGTCATAGGACATAAGTTTGGACCATCAATTATGGTGTAAACTATATATATTACTTATCTTACCTAAAAGACATATCTTACATCCCAGTTAATTAGGGGGGGGTAGATAGGGTATGTCTCATCATATGCAAACTGCTTTGATCTCTCCTTCCACATAATGCGAGATCTTAGAAACACCACAACGGGCTAATGGGCAGTGTCATGGTTCCTGCTCCCTTGACTGGTCCTCTGATTTCCACATGTTTCTGTTGGTTATCTGTTTCCGGAATCACCAGAGAAAGAGCACACTACTGAGTCAAAGTCCAACCTGTATCATAATAAGCACAGTACTCCGACACAGTTGGGTGCCATTCAAGGTCTAACTTCCTCACAGACAGGGGGATGATGGAGGTCCTTCTGACTATCTGCCAGGTCCCTCCTTCCCTTGTCCTCTGGTGTAAGGCATGCAGCGTGATGAGGAGGTTTTTTCCGTCTGCCTTCCGCCCTATTGTGGTCACTCATTTGGCAAGATTTACACCACTTTTCCTTCCTTTCTTGGAGGTTTCTTTTCTGATCCTAGAGGGTTTTTGTCTTTATAATCGCCATTTCTGTGTTTGTTCTTGTTGGAATTGTCCCTGTGTTCATTAGTTTGGTAAACAGTTTTGTGAAGGTTTGAAAGTTCTCACCCTGCTTCATTCTTATTTCCTGACAACTTCTGACTGAGCTGCTTTGATATCTTTCAGCCATGGTTAAAATATCTTCCAATTCTCTCAGCTCCTTGCTCCATAAGAAATTTTCTCATTTCCTGAGGCATGGATTCTCTCAGTTGTTCCATCATGACCATTTCTTTTATATCTTGGCTTTTCCTAAACTAATCCATTTTGTCAGATAAGTTTACCAATCTGGCAGAAAACTGGTTGATAGTTTTCTCCTGGAAGTAGCTTAGCAGTTCGGAATCTCTTTCTATAAGATTCATGAATTCTTTTCGTACCTGACCACTAAATGCTTGTTTTAAGATTTCATAATCTTCCTGGTCTTCTTTTGAGAGTTTTAAATAAACATCGTATGAAAACTCCCTAAACAATCCCTGAGAATAGCTTAAAGGCTCTAATTTTCCTTTTCTCAATCCATAGGTAGTGCCAGTCTCTCATATCTCTCCAGGTATGACTCAATGGCGTCCTCCTTCTCAATAATTGGATCCAGGTGGAAAACTCATGGCTCCATTTTGCCGCGCTATGGTTGGAGCTACTCTCAGAGGGAGGTGAGCTAGCACGATGATTGCTCGGTAGTCCGTGGAGTTGGGGTTGCTTTAAACTTAACTCATGAGCTCTTTGAAACCTTCTTTCTTCAGCTTCAGACATTAGTCTCTTTTCTTCTCTCTCTGCTTCCATTCTTTTGGCTTCTCTCTCTGCTTGTAGTTTCCTAGGCTTCAGCCTCAAACTTCAAATCTTTTGGCTTCTCTTTCAGCTTCAGCTTCCATTCTTTTAGTCTCTCTATCTAAATATTTATCCACTTTCAGTTGTGGATATGTTCGAATTAGAGCATCTCCTGTCATACCCAAGTCTTTTCCTTCCTGCATAATCGCAGCTCTAAACTTCACCAATTCAGCCATGTTGCTTACTTACCAGGGGGTATATATTTTTATCTTCACTAACCAACTAACTTAATTGAAATCAATTAATTACTTTGAACAAGACAAATCCTTAAAATCTTGTGGAGCGTTTCCTATTTTCCTTCGTACTCAATGGTACTACTATTACGAAAAATAATTTCTAAGTTTTAGAATTTTTCAAAAAATTTTTTTTTTACAAACTATTTGTGGCTCAAGATAGAAAAGACATAGATAGTGGCCTCAGGATAAAAAATAATATCCCGACGAGCCCCCAGTGTAGCGAAAGGTTTTCCTATTATGATAATAGTGGTAGAGCAGAAGTAGAATCTCTCTCCAGAAAAGTATGAAGTTCCAGCGCCTGAGAAGTACACTGGTATCACAAGTGAGTTACAGCTGTGAATACTCTGAGCTGGACAATAGATTAGGCTTCAGAAGTATAAGATTGCTACTTTTCGCTATCGTAACCCTATGTTGTATAATATAATTAAATTTGAAAAAAAGGTAACTCAAAAATTTAACAGTTAAAAATTTAACAAGTCAAATGAGTACAATTATCCAATTTATTATGTACATCTATATATTCATGTAATGATAAATGGGTGTTGGAAGATGGTAAAATGTATGATTATTTACAGTTACAAATTAAAATAACTAATAGAAAAAGTCTTGGGTTTATCTTCCACTGAATTTATAAAACAAGTTTGTCACATTATCTCTTGCCATCTAGTTTTCATCATTAGAAAGTCGTTTTAGAACTGCTCACAGGATTTGTTGGATGGATACATAATATAAACTCATCTTTAGCCACGTCTGCTCGAGGTTCCTCCGACACACTGGAGTACGGAAGACTTTCCTTCAGCCCGCCCTAATAACTACTACGGGGGGGGACTAAGGTGTGTTGAAGTTTGGTTGACCTCTAGGCTTCAGTGAGCTGGATCAACTTCTTCAAGTCTTTAGTTTCTCGATCAGGAATGATCATAAACATTGATCATAAAAACCTGGAACAAGAAGGTAATAGGTGGCCCATGTTGTTCCAACAATCTCACCACCAACTACTGTTCATGATGCGACCATGTCTTCAGTGTTTGTATATAAATGAATGAATCATGGTAGTATGTTACAGAGATAGCATGATAAGATAATGTATACTGTGCAGAATTAACAAAATACATGAATAAATCATATGTTTGATACATGGGTACGATAAACCTTTGCCTTCCACTTATGGATGTTAAGTCACTTAAGTACTTGCTGGTATGTCGTAAGCTTCCAGGCAAGAACTATCCATGATATATTTGGTTAACCAATTAATGGTTATGCTTCCTGACAATGCCGGTGAAGGTTATCTCTGGTTAGCGTCCATCCCTTTTTTATCATATCGGATACAATCAATCATAAATAAAATCTGAAATCAAATTATATTATTTATACCTATATCTTTAATAACTTACATACCCTCTTAGGCTTTATAAGCTCACGGTGAGTTTTATTTTGGTTGGTTAATCTGCCCTGCATGCAGCGAGAAAAAATAACTTTTCTTGCAGATACTGTCTTCCAGTTTCTCACTTTGGCTTCTAGATTTGGTGTGTGTGATTTTCAACGCGTCCCTCTGTCCTTATATTTCATTCTCTCGCGCGTACGAGAAAGCATCTCTAAAAGTCCCAAAAGATTTTCGTTTCATCTCCTGATTTTAAGGCTATTTGAAGCAATCTGTGTTTTTCCTGTAACTTGCTTTTTTCTTCTGTTCACTACACACTTATATTCTTCCGTCCTTTCTATGTATCATTTCCTTTTCCCCATATGAGGCTTTCATTACATATACGTTTTATACAAATCCGTTGAGGCTTGCTAGTGTAATAAATTTTTAAAGATTATTAGCTAACTTTTAGCCGATGTGATGAAGGTGAAAAATATTAATTATCTTTAAAACTATTTACCCATAATAATAATATCCTTTTGGATATAATTCCTAGTCTATCTCCTTTGTTGAGTTATATTTATTTAATATTATTCCAACCGGGCGTTCTCCGGTAGTTAATAATTTAATGTCCAGTAAATGCAAACTTTGAAAGTCCGCCATTCATTCCTATTAGCTATTTCCTCATTCTTCAGTAATACTGTATGGCTTCAACCGTAAGTCACATTTCCCGTCTACTACAAACTTCAAAGAAGGACCGTCGCGCTGACCTTGCATTGGTGTGTGTGTGTGGGAGTCGCGCTACACATTTTTTTTTCCACAACAAAGCAAGAGGAACCAAATTTCGCTACATTCTCCAACCTCCATTTTAACCTGGAGGAAAGATATGCGCCCACTTTGTTCTGTCCCTTCCATTTTGACCTGCTCTGCATAGTGTTGAACCTATCAGAAGCAAAAGCTCTCGCTTATGTTGCGGACTGTCGTACCGATATGTTTGTGAGTTATGTTGGGTCCCGTCTGAGTAGAGTGGATGGTGATAAGTACGTGAGAAAAACAAGGTGTGAGAAATAGATTTCTCGGGTGAATAGCTTAAGCAGAAGATATGTCTCTGGAATGAGTAAGTTTCTCTAGTCCAGCCTATCTATCCGACTATAATTTAGTACAAGACATCCTTGCCCCTCCTCATACTGTACATATAAATGTAAGTTTAACTACACATCCACACAGCTTTGTGACAACAAGAAACACAAACGTGAAAAACTACGGTTAGCTGGGTATGGGTCTTCTTCTTCTTCTTCTTCGTTCGTCCTGAAAAGGACGTTGTTGCGTTGTGTACGTTTACAGCGAAGCTGCGATATTTGCGCCTTTCGGCCGACACATCCGACTTAGGCACAGCATTTTTGGGACCGGGTTAGCCTTCCCTCTTTGATCCCTACTCACTCAGCCAGACTGCAGTGATGCAGCCTGTTTCCAGGACCACCACTTGGAGGTGGAGTAGGGTCTTGGTCAGCCCTGGGTCGCTGACCCTGACGCCAGCAGTCCTAGCTATGGGTCGCTAACTGCACTTCTCACTGTTGACGCGTCTTAGGTCCCGGTATGGGTCTGATTAACACACAAAGTTAAGTTTCTTTTGTTGTTTATTATCATTTAAACTTGACAACATCAAATATCTAAAGAAAGATGAAATAAAAATCAGATTTACATACATATGAAATAGCAGAATAAATGTGCCTCCTATGAGAAAAGAACCCAAAAAGTTAATAACTTAAAGGTCAAAGGTTAGCAATATGTTACATAATAGACAGTAAAGAAACAAGTTCCTACTATATGCTACCAAGTAAATTAAACAAGTTTAAGCAAAATCCAATGTTGGTAAAGTTCCTGTAACAAAGAAAAATATTCACTCTCTCTTTGTCATACAGTGGCCACTCAATCACGCTTACCTACTCTTGGTGATATCCCTTGGAAATACAATTATCCTGAATGTTAAATTGCCATGTTTTATTTCCAAATTGGCCCCAGACCTCTAACAAAATAAAGACTAGCGAGGAGGACGCCGAATCTGGTGTTTTAATTTTCCCTGGATGAACAAAATGTCACCGCGAAAAGTTAATGTAGGAAAACGTGCTCTTGAGGTTCACAGTTAAAAAAGGAGGAAAATACTTCCAGTATTGGGAAACATCTAGTTGCTAAAAATGTTACAAATGATGATGATGATAATCCTATCGGCTGGCTCTATGGTGAGTGCCGATTCTGAAACAGCATAACTTTCTGGATAATAAATCCGCTTGAATATGACGACTCTCAGAAGTCGGGGATAATGATATTTTATCCACAACCCAGTGGGCTGATAAAATTGAAAAAAAATATTGCTGGGTTTTGTTAGTCCAGTTAAATTTACAAGTTAAATAATGATTCTCATGTATCTTTTGCCAATCCTATTTTTCACAAAATGAACTTGGGGACGCACAAGCCAAGAGAAGGACAACATTAACCAATCAGTAAATGAAGAAAAGTCCGCTGGACGCACTTGATCAGGTCTGCATAAATATATATAAACATTCATTTATGGGAAAATGCTACTATTCTATCTAGCTTACATATATGCACACAGACGGTGACAAGACGATATCTTATCCACTCCGTCAGTCCTGATTAAATTTAAAAAGGCACACGGTGTCTTTAGCATATCCTATCGTGCGTCGCTTAGCGAGTGCAGGTTTGGTTGAGTTATGCAACTCTTCCCCTCCTGTCCCCCGGTCAACGATAAGCGTACAATAATAATTATAATTCAGTTATCCATACGCGCCTTACATAAATATCGCCTTTCGTTAATAGCTTTTAAATGTTCGGCGTCTGTTAGTTTATTCGTATGATATTAAATAATAGGCACTTATAATAAATACGCACAATAAACTAAACCGTGAATTCTGTTCTGTCACACTATCAGTCGCGCGCTAGCCTAAAACCAACCAGTCAACTAAAACTGTCTCTCTTCTGTGAGAAAGCAGGTGGTGAAAGTTTAACATTATAAACTGAACATCTGGTAGAAAGTAGCTACGCGTTATTTTATTTCACTGGTTAAAACCAGTGAAATAGACAGCTAGGAACTCTAAGTGAATTCTAATGGTAAACGCTTAACACTTTTAATTGTGAAAGGTACCCTTTTTAAACACGTAACACTAACTTCTATTACCAGAAATTTATAAAGAAAAGATCCCCACGAATGCTATTAACACATTTTCCACAATGGTTCTAGAACTACGTGCTGTTAGACTATCCTAACATTCTCAAAGACAACTGAAAGCAGGTTTAACAAAACACAGTTTATATATCATAAAGTTTCTCTGATTTATAGAGGATGTTACGTTTCACACTATTGTGTATAGCAGAGAATCAGAAACATGAGTTCCCCAGATAAAAGTTTACGGTCCGCCTTCTGGCGAGGTTCCAACCGTCATCAAAAGACTTATATCATGTAACCGGGTTCTCGAAGATTTTCTCTGTACGAATGCCCGCTTCTGAGATCAAAGAGCCCAGGGGTTTTTCTGACTCGCCTGAGTATGAACTTCAAAGCGTTCTCGAGGAAAGGTTTTTTTGACCGTGAGTCTACTTCAAAGCTTCTATGTTATTCACGTGCGGTCTGTTAGGTATCGTATGATTTGACAGATAGGCTCGCATGAGAAGACTCGATAAACAAACCTGATTCGCTACCTGTTATGACTGGCAGGTCACGAAAAATTGTAAACGCTTCGTTTGTTTATGTTCAAGGAAAAGAGAGGCGTGGGGGATGAAAAAATAAGCTTGTGTGAGCAAGACATGCAGAAAAATGCATGGTTTTGCTAGCAAATTATAGAACGCTATCGGGATTACAAAGTCTGTCAGATTACCGTAGGCTCTATTTCCATTATACGACATACTCACAATATCATCAAGGCACTCAAGTTGACCCACCACTTTAAGGTGGGGCGCCTTGGGTCGGTTAGCTCAATTAGTCACATCTAAAACACGAGAAGAGTGGCAAGATCTCTCTCTCTCTCTCTCTCTCTCTCTCTCTCTGCCAAACATCACGCATAAATAATTCACACCAGTGAACACAAGAAGCTCACTAAAATAAACAACCCATCTTCTTCTTCTTTGATCCTTAGCCGCCGACCGTCAAAGCAGTCAGTGGCCATCACGCCTAGTGGCGTCTTGTAGGGCAACAACAAATTGATTCCACTTTGCTCGGTCGGGCGGCCATCCTTCGTACAGTGCCCCAACTCTGGTTCATTCTTTGCATCTCAGCCTCCACCAGTCCTCCGCCAAGTTGTTTTTGGTCGGCCTCTCTTTTGTTTTTCCTTCAGGGGTCCAAAGCATAGCTGTTCTCTTGTGATGGCATCGGGGTCTCTTCTGAGGACATGGCCAACCCATACACCTTCCCATTTCCTACCTACACTATTCTCATTAACTACTGTTCCACAACAAGGATCTACTTTTAAAAGATGGTGTCGAAGGTAGTGTCCGTGTTGACTTGTCAAATGATAGGATATAACTTTGTTGCTTCTTGTACCAGATATCTGCGAGATACTTCCACTGGGAAATTTAACTCCTCGCACATATTTGTAAATATGCGATCAGCTACTGCGACTTGATAATTCTACAAAGCGGCCCGTAAGCAATCTGATCAGAAAACACATTTCAATGTTGTCCCTCCCAGTTTGTTGAATCGATAATTTCTCATTCTGTTGTGGCCCGTGTGGAGGCTGAAGATTATCATTTGATTTTTTTTCTGCTGAGCTGGTAATATGCATCATTTTGTGTGCGTCTTGGATGCTTTTCATCCCATTTGTTTCTGCCTTTGGCTCTGATAAATCGTTTGGCCTCTTTGCAGTAGTAGCCCAACAGTGGCCAAAACTCAAGAATATTTAATATGGGTCTTCAAAGGTGTCTACCTTTGCATAATATTACTCTTGGCAGAGTTGTAGATAGATGGGTAATAATACTTCTATCTCAATGGATTATTCATAAGATATTTTACAAGTCAAGAACAATGCTGCGTTGGACAGGGCAATTGTTAACTTATATCTGATCCGCCGCCTTTTATGAAGAATCAAGCAATTATTAATTTCAGTTAGTTCAAGCCCCCACCCTGATTTTACTCAGTGGAATTCTTCTTAATATGGTATAGCTCTGTTTAGAGTGTATTTAGTAAATTGACTGAGACAAACAAGCAGTACATTCAAAATGATCAAATCGACGTTAAATTTATATATTTACAAATAACAGATTTAATAATCATTTAGGGGTTAACAAGGTTTTAAAAAAGTGAATAATTATTTATCAGAAAAATTATCATCACTGTTGTGATGTAATGGAAGTGTGTAAAGGAGATCACTTGGCAGCTTCCATGCGTTACTTAGCTGTCAGTAACGGTTCTGCTGTTTCTGATGGTTTGGTTCTTGGTAAACTGGGTCGTTGATCCCGCTCGTCACTGGTCAAGGTTGTAGGGCGCAGCACATTCCCAGAAGTGTCACGGAGTGTCTACAAAGTTGGTTCCCTCGTCTTTAGGCCCCATCTGATGATGGTACTAGTTTCGACTTTAGGCCACTTGTTCCTTTCTTGTTCCAGAGATAGTACCCTCAACTGGTACTAACCAACTGGTATGTTAAAAGAATAGAAACAAATACCCTCTGAGTATTGAGTTTCCCGACAACATAGTTATGTGTCCTCTTCTTCCTATTCCACCACCCCATTTACCTCAGATTTTACCCTCGATGATAATTAAACTTAATCCCCTCGAGAGAAAAACTTTCGTTTACATTTAAATTTAATAGTTTTATATTTACTTTACATTCAAATGAAAAGGTTAATAGTATAGATAGAGTATGTTTACATTTACATCTACACTGTTTGAAAAATGTTCACAACATAGATTGAATATGTTTTCAGTTACATCTACACTTGTCGAAAAATGTTCACAATATAGATAGAATATGTTTTTATTTACATTTACGCTGGTTGAAAAGCTTGAAAACTTTCATTAATTTTAAAGTGAATATGTTTACATAGATATTTACACTGGTTTGTAATTGTAGATATTATAATTAGAATGTACATCTTTTCTTTCATCTTTCGCTCCCTGCTCCATATGGAACTTGGGACAACTTATGCTTTTAGTTCTCTTTAAGAAACTAGCGATAAAGCAGTCACCAGCCCTTGCAGTGGTGATTCATAAAATCATCATTCTATATGCTGAGGTTGCCAGCCTCAAATGACTTGGACATCCACTAGCAATTTTTACATTTTACATATTTATATTCACAAGGCAATATATACATATTAGTTCACATGTTATTAATAAAAGATATAGAATGTAAAATGTACAACTTACGCTAATCTTTGCTTACAGACTGTTAGCTCAGAGAAGTATGTAAAATCACTAGCAGATGCCTTTTTTCACGTGTTCTTGTGGGTCGTTACTTTAACTATATATTTCCACTATGACTCCGTGTTTTCAGTTTCCTCATATCCCGGTTTTTCTTATTAAAATGAGTTTTCCTGGGCTGTTCAAGTTCTTAAAAATGCTCAAACAAAGTCTGGTTTGATAAATGGAATTCTGATTCTAACTTCTGGCAGTCTGGTGGTCGCTTTGGCAAATGAATCTCACAGTGAACTAGACTTGCACAAAATGTCAGATTATATGGCCTTGTCTACCTCCGCATTTATTTGTTACGATACTAAGCAGAGCGCCAATCGTTTCAAACATGCATGTTTTGTGGGGTAATTCAAAATTATTTCCAACTGAAATTCAGTGGTGATGCAAAAGGTCACCTCTCCCATTTATGGCAACAAAACATCCGATTGCATTCTCTGCTATGCCTACAAGTATACCATCTTACTTTTATTTAAAGTAATCTATTACGATTATATCATTCATGTCTTTCCAAGATGTGTCGCACCGACAAGTAATCTCTTTATCCGTCGCTTGTGCACACAAAAATCCGTTCTGCTGGCGAGTAATTTTATCGCTTGGCACGGCCCAAGCAAACAAAAACCAAGCGATAACTGACGAGGACCAAATGGGTTTTTACCTGCGTTAATCTCCGTAAATCTGTGAAGTGCCAAGCAAATGTGATGAATTATCACCAAAAAAAAAGTGTCAAATGATTTGACAATATCAAAATATCTATTTGATAATAGCAGAAAGAAATGTGTCGACCCGGAAATTTCTCGTAATCAGTCCTCACTTCAATTGAAAATTAGTACTGCCGTAGTGGAGAAGAGATCAAACTCAAAATTCCGTGACAGTATGTACAATTTATTTTCTTCTTTTCATTACATATGAAAACAATCAGAGTCTGTTTATGAAATATGTTGTGTGTGCATTCAACTGTTATCTTTGTGCTTATTTGAATGTTCTGTTTCTTCCCCAGGTCAGAACTTCGCCGTTTTTCGGGACGAGGGTGGATCAGTGCATGTTTTAGATGCGTACTGTCCCCACATGGGAGCTAACCTTGCTGTCGGAGGTCGCGTCATAGGTGACTGTATTGAGTGTCCCTTCCATGCTTGGAAATTCAGGGGCGAGGACGGAAAGTGTGTCCGTATACCGTATACAGATACAAGTAGGTAGATGTTGTTTGCTATAAACAAAAAGTATGAATATTTGGTAAATGATAGAAATCGCGAGAAAGAAAAACAGACAGAGATTACAGGAAAGAACAAAAGACAGAACGAAAGAAAGAAATACAGACAGAAAGACAAACTAACAAACAGAACGACCTAAAACGGGAACGAGGCAAGGAACGTACATTTCTTTCTCTACGGATGGAGGAAGGAAGGAAGGAAGGAACGGACCCACAGACACACAGAAAATACGAAATATAAAAAAGCAAAATCTATCTATCTATCTATATGTCTGTATGTTTGTTTGTCTGTCTGTCTGTCTGTCTTTCTGTCTACTTGTCTATCTATCTATCTATCTATCTATCTATCTATCTATCTATCTATCTATCTATCTATCTATCTATCTATCTATCTATCTATCTATCTATCTATCTATCTATCTATCTATCTATCTATCTATCTATCTATCTATCTATCTATCTATCTATCTATCTATCCATCTATCTATCCTCTAGTTCCAGACGTACCACGGGTCAAGACGTGGCCAGTACGAGAAGTTTTTGGATGGATATGCGTGTGGCATCACGCGGAAGGAATAGATCCCACGTGGTCGCTCCCACAGGTTGATGAAGTTGAAAATAAGACGTGGGTCTACAGAGGGCGCATGGAACATTACGTCAGCGCCCATATCGAGGTATATTTATGTCTGTCTGTCTGTTTCTTTGTCTGTCTAGATTAATTAACTAGCGAATATCCATTTTGCAGATGTCTGTGAACACGTGACTGTAACTACAGTTGACTTGCAAATAGATAGCCTGGAGCAAATCACTTTTTCTACTCTTGCAGCGGTAGTTCTTATGGCAACTTTTTTACATGATAAGGTTGCTGCCTCACTCACATCCTGATTTAGAATCCTCTTACGACATGATGGGATCTTTGACATATTCTCTCATTGTCTCCAAGCAAACACCAGGCATTAGGAAGTGTATGGAGATCGCGAAATCAAATCCAAGACAACAGTCGGAACCTTCAACTTAAACGTCAAGTCAGTCTGACCCTTTTCCTTCTTTTTCTTCTTTGTACACTCTCTGACGTCAACGTCAAGTAAGTCATAATGTATGGAGATCAAAAAATCAAATCCAAGACAATAGTCGGAACCTTCAACTTGAACGTCGAGACAGCCTGACCCTTTTCCTTCTTCTTCTTCTTCGTACACTCTCAGACGTCAACGTCAAGTTAGTCATAGTGTATGGAGATCAATAAATCAAGTCCAAGACAACAGTCGGAACCTTCAACTTGAACGTCAAGTCAGTATGACCCTTTTACTTCTTCTTCTTCTTCTTTCACTCTCAGACGTCAACGTCAAGTCGTCATAGTATACGGAGATCAAGAAATCAAGTCCAAGACAGCAGTCGGAACCTTAAACTTGAACGTCAAGTCAGTCTGACCCTTTTCCTTCTTCTTCTTCTTCGTACATTCTCAGACGTCAACGTCAACATTTTCAAAAAAAGCAGTAGTCAGCTTGAGGCCATTTCTATCTCCATAGAGCTTTTCTGAAAATGATACTAGTGGCGGTCATATGTGCTTTCTCTATTCCTCATATGTTGTGGCGGTCATATGTGCTTTCTCTATTCCTCATATGTTGTGGCGGTCATATCCGCTTTCTCTATTCCTCATATGTTGTGGCGGTCATATGCGCTTTCTTTATTCCTCATATATTGTGGCGGTCATATGCGCTTTCTCTATTCCTCATATGTTGTGGCGGTCATATGCGCTTTCTCTATTCCTCATATGTTGTGGCGGTCATATGCGCTTTCTCTATTCCTCATATGTTGTGGCGGTCATATGTGCTTTCTCTATTCTTCATATGTTGTGGTGGTCATATGTGCTTTCTCTATTCCTCATATGTTGTGGTGGTCATATGTGCTTTCTCTATTCCTCATATGTTGTGGCGGTCATATGTGCTTTCTCTATTCTTCATATGTTGTGGTGGTCATATGTGCTTTCTCTATTCCTCATATGTTGTGGTGGTCATATGTGCTTTCTCTATTCCTCATATGTTGTGGCGGTCATACGTGCTTTCTCTATTCCTCATATGTTGTGGCGGTCATATGTGCTTTCTCTATTCCTCATATGTTGAAGCAGATGTCCACCAGTCATTTTATCAATGCCAGTTATACTCATCAGTAGTTCATACTTTTAGCTTGTTGAATAGATGATATCCAAAGCTGTGGTGACCCATGCAGAGTGTGACGATACGTTTGTGCGATCTCACGTCCACTCCGTCAGTATCACTTTTTTCTTCATTTTTCTCTTCCCCTCACTCATAGCTTTTACTTGACATAATTTTTGCCCTTTCATTCATTATTATGTGGCATATTTTATGCACCATTTTATTTCCTCTCTATGCTGAATCTAGTAGGGGAAAGTCTCTAACACTCCACTTCCCTATGGTAGTATTTGCTATAGGACTCTCTTTATCTTGTTTACCAGTCCTCAGATGCATTTACGTTCCGCCAGGTGAACTGTGGTATTGTCGTAACAATGCCCAGTCATCAGACCGGTCACCCGCTTATATCTTTGAATCCGTCTGACCACCTTTGTAAACGTGTGGTCCAACATTTGACCCCAGTGAACAGCTGCTGATCGTGTTGACACATGCTTGTATTGTGCATACGATGAAAGAAGACAACATTGTCTGACCAGACATCTGTCTTGCGGAGGCACGCAGATAAAGGCTATAATTGGATAACCTGTCGGGGTAGACATCTTGGCGGAAGACAATCGCCAGAAAAACATGGTAGCAATATTGTGGGATGCAGATAGGTGCAGCCGGAACAATATTACGTATTATTATAAAGAGGTCACGCGTGGATATTAAATTTAATATTTTGAAACACGTGAGAGATTTATTTTTCCAATTTGACAAGCCCCAACCCACGTAGTGCTGAACGAGATTCAATTTGATTGGTTTGAATTGATAGCCGGAATATACAATGCATTCTATTGGAACATTCGTCGGAAACATCATATGTGAACTGAACTGAGAATGAGAGATATATTCTAGGGAACTCAGAAACACAGAACAGACAGCTTCGCAACTTCAACCGAGCAAGTCCCAACAGCCAGGAAGAGAAGGATCGGACCTAGAATTCTTATATCAAAAGTTACAGATCGACAGTATTTGGGCTATCCTGAAACCTTAAGAGAAAACCCGCATATTTAAATACACAGACTGTAAAGCTTCAGGACCAGGACGTTATAAATACAAGACTGGAAACCTAGGAATTGGATCATCAGTCATAAGAGAAATAATATCCCAGACCAAGTGTATCGCAGAACACCCGTCAAAAAGGAATCACTAGTTTCCCCGGCCAAGTGATTCAAAGAACTTCGTCATAAGAGGAATTTCTCAGACAACATTGATTCGAGAGCACTTGCCTCGAAATTTCTCGAGTCCATCTGAAAATCTGCGCAAGGAGATTGTGTATTCCCAAAAAATTTGGGGTAAGTTGTGAACATTTCTATTACAAACGTGAATTTTACATGTTTTCTTGCTGGTGGATATATATGAGGCTGGCAACCTCAACATATAAAAATAGCATGTTCATGAACCACTACAGCAAGAGCTGGTGATTGTTTCTGACTAGTTATGCTGGAAACCCGACAGCAGAGCGACCCCAGACTCCGACTGAAGCAGTGATGAGTGATGACTACATCATATGTGCCTCCTGTGTAACATATTATCTTGTGAGATTTATGTACCTTTTTAATAGTAATTCAGGCAAATCATTATTCACGCACTCCAGACGCAATTTCCTAGTTAACACACAGAAGGATATGGGTGAATTTTCATCATATTCCTGAGTTACACTGTGTGCTCGGCAATTTAATTCTTCTGAGAGGTTAACATTGGTGGGTAGAGCGCATGACAATGGGCATGTTAGTTTGCAACGAACAAATGTACTCAGCAGGCATTTGTTTCTTTCTATTTGTCTAAAGTTCGTTACAAGCCATCAGACGATTTGTGGTACTAACGCCGCTAATGTGAGAGAAAAGCATCCACCATAACCGCCTACAGTGGATGAGAGTGTGGAGAAGGCTTTCGTCATCACAGAATTGATGAACCACAGCTGCAGGACTCACTCCTACAAGCTAAGTGCTAACTAAAAGGCACCAGCAAAAAGGACATTTCAGTTAAACTTTAAGTATAAAGTTAAATTTCCACTTACGTCTCAATGACGAGAACTTTATAACTATCAAAATTCCACTAATCATTCCATATTTATTTTAACCTGTTAAAGACTATTTCACTATTAAATTTGTTACCTGTTGTTCTAAAACTAAACAATAATAGTTGATTCAGTTATATGCATGAAAGCAATTGTATGAGCCAGAATAATTAATATATCTATATATAAACACTTAGACATATATCTACATTAAACACAGTTATACCTTATAACAGGGATGTTGTTTGATTACACCAACTCGGGGCATGAACGGGCTAAACCATTGCTTAAATCCTTCACAAAAGGCGACGGACCAGATAATGAGTTAACAAATTGCTCAGCCCTAAGCAGCTTTTGTTCTTGACTTCTGTTTGAATATCTTGTAAAGGCTCCGTTAAGGTAGGATAGAGTGGCATTAATCTTCTATCTACATCTCTGCCAAGAGAATCTTGCGCGCAGGTAGATATCTTGGAAGCCAATATTAGATATTCTTGAGTTTTGGTCACTGTTGGGCCACTACTGCAAAGCAGGGGATGCAATCCGTGACACAGAGTCTGAAGATTACCACTTGTTCTATTCTACTGAGATGAAAGTATGCATAATTTTGTGTGTGGCCTGGATGCTCTGTATCCTATTTGTTTCTGTTTCTGATTCTGATAAAACTCTTGGCCTCTTCGACAGTTATACTTGTATCACGCTGAGGTAGCTTCCCACCTTCCTGTGCCAATCTATCGGCCTCTTCATTGCCGGGGTTGCTGCGATGAGATGGGATACATTATATCACAACCTTTTTCAATCGTTGACTTAGTTTGTGTATAGTCATGAAACATGGAGAACAACAAAAACAACAACTAAGACGCTACAGACTATCATCAATCGATGCTTGCGATATAAAACACACTCACTATTTTATAAAAGTTGTATCCACACTTGTATCTACTGGAAACAATCGAAACAAATATCACAACAAGCCGCAATGACTGCCATAGGAAAATACGTTTACATTTTAAAATTTATTTATTTATACAACCTGTCAGTGACAAAATGCAAATAAACGAACGCTAAACAAACACCAAACAAACACCCAGCCAGTGCTCAATTGCTAATGTGTCCTCATTTCTCTGTTCATCTGCTAGTTAGGAGATGCCTAACTTCGTTTCTTCCGTCTGGACCGCTCTCGCTAAAAGGCTCTTTGTATGTTGTTGTTGTTGTTGTTTTGATGGGTTGATGGGTGTGTTAGAACGGCACTTAACATCTGACCCGTTATTGCATCTTCTCGTTCCATCTTGGTCTACCCTGTTCAATCTGAAAGTTGGTTATAATTGGGGTATTTAGTATCATTTTATTTACTAATTTGCATTCAATTTAATTAACTATTGTCTTTTGCAGTTGCTGATTTTTATTTATATTAGTATTTGTCAATTTTATTTACTTTTTTGTATTGTTTATAGATAACTATTGTCCTTTACGCTTGGTTTTAATTTGTATTAGTATTTGTTCATTTTGAGTTGTTGCCCTTTTTTTAACTTGTTGTCTTTCCTTGTCCTATGAGTAATTAGTTTTTTGTTAATGCTTTGTTAGTTCTTGCTGCTTAATTTCTATTTAGTTGGATGTTTTTCCTGAAGTACTAACCTTATATGTTTTCCTTTGTTTTACGTATATATCTTTTAAGTATTAATTGGGCATCTCTTGGGGCATCTATACTTAAAATCTTATCACCTGTGAAGTCTATATTGTAATTTCTATAGTAAGTTTTTAATTCAAGCCTTTGTTGTTCATACTTTTTACAGTGGATCAGGTAGTGGTCTATGTCATTCTCTTCTTGACATTCTTGACAGTGTGGTTCTTCTACCATAAAGTATGCTGCACCGAGACGGAGACGCCACAGTTTTTTGTTTGATGGTATCTTTAATTCTTCTCTGACCTGGCACGTCCTTGTTGGTTCTTTCAGCAGTTTGAACGCGTGTCTGCCTTTTCTACTTTTCTTCCATGTTGTCTTCCATTCCTCGTTTATAGTTATCTTCACTTGGCTCTTGATCTCCGACCTTCCTAGTCCTGCTTTTATATTGTTTTTACTTGTTCTTCCATTCTTGGCGTTCTGGTCTGCCAACTCGTTGCCAGCAATACCTATGTGTGCTGGAACCCACACTATCCTCACACTACATCCTCTGTGTCCTAGTGATGTATTAATTGCTAAAATTTCTTCCTTTATGTCTGGCCGGCTACATTTACCTTGGTGTTCTAGTGCTTGTAGTGATAATAGTGAGTCTGTAAATATCGTAACGGCTTCTGGTGGGTTATCTTTGATTATTTCTAAACTTTTAAGAATTGCTACCATCTCTGCGGTAAAAATCGAAGCCCCTTCTGTTACACTGTAGCTCTTTTTTATTCCCCATTGTGGTATTACAACTCCGGCACCTAGTTACCCACTATCACCCTTGGATCCATCAGTGTATACGGCCAGACTTTGTTTAGTTAGTTGATCTATGAAATTTCTACTTATCATTTTGGCTTCCTTATCTTCTATGTTTTGTTTGATCTTTTCAGTAAGTGAGTAGTCTATGATTGGTGTTTTTTAGTTCCCAGGGTGGTATTTTGCTTCTGTATTTATTACTATTTTCAATTGTGTTTGATAGTTCTTTGAACTGCGTTAGGTCTTCTATCGTTCTCCACCCTGTTGGATATCTATCTTTATTTAAGGGGACGTCCCATACACTTGGTTGGTTTATTACAAATGCTTTATGTGCTGGGTGGGTCACTTCTTGTGCTACTTTACTCCAATAATTTATTCTCACTTCTTTCCGTCTTAGATCAAGGGGAGGTATGCCAAGAGCTACTTCTAGCGCTTCTACTGGTGTCGATATTATTGCACCTGTAATGGTTCTCATGGCTGCATTTTGAATCCTGTCCAGTTTTGCTTTGTTAGAAGCTGTAGCTGAGTCATAGACTATGCTGGCATAATCCAGTTTCCCCCTGATGAAAGACTTGTAGAACATAAGCATTATTTTATTGCTGGCCCCCCATCCATTACCTTTAACAATCCTTAGTATATTTAGGGGTCCCCTACAGCTTTCTACCAAATTGTCTATATGTTTATTATAATTTAGTTGTTTATCTAAAGTTACGCCCAGAAATCTTGTTGTTGAGGAGGTACATATTTTCTGTCCTTTAATAGTTATATTGATTTTGTTATTTATTTAAAATTTCCTTTGCTGAAAATCATACCTACTGTTTTGTTTACATTAATTTGGAAGCCCCAACTTTTCATCCACTCTGAAACTTTGTCTATTTGATTTTGAAGTTTTTTTTTAAAACATGGTCCAAGTTTTTTCCAGATCGCCAAATGGCACAGTCATCTGCAAATTGTGATACTGCATTCTTAATGTCGTTAAATTCATCTGCTAAATTATTTACAGCTATAGTGAAAATTGAAGGTGAAATCACTGATCCCTGAGGAATCCCATTCTGTTGTTCATATATATCTGACTTAAGGCTCTTTGTACTGCCTGCGCTCTCTTTATATAGGCGGCTTGACCAAATCACACGCAGTGCACGCGCGTAGTAATTGCATCACGAAAGTAACACATGCGTAGCCGGGCTGAGGACTATTTACCTGTGTTCTTGTAAAACATATACTGGGCAAAAACACAGCTATATACTTCGGGTATTAAACATATAAATATGAAAAAGAGAGCGTTATTATGGCCCTCACACACACAAACACACGTATAAAATATATATATATATATATATATATATATATATATATATATATATATATATATATATATATATATATATATATATATATATATATATATATAAAGGTGGAACAAAAACAATACGATTTTGCATTCCATATTAAACTGGCACGCTCTATTCTGTGTTTTTCTCATGCAGTAATACAGCCATCTTCGGTATTGCTCAATAACCACGCGGGCTGTTGCGCATGGAAAATTTCTATACACGAGTTAAAATGTAATAATCAGTCAGACAATTCTTTCTGTTTGATCAGTCTAAATTTTTTTCCCGCATATAACTTTCAAACAAGACGCGTATTTTTACATAACACTCTTTCTTTTATGGAGTCATCCAATTTTTTTTCTTCAAAATTTGTGTGGTATCCAGAATGCTAGACCCTTTGTCGTCACGAGGCCCCATTGGGTCAAATCATTGTTTCTGATCTAAGCCATTTTATTTACACCAGCTTCAATTCGTGTCTTCTATTCATGATCATGTTTTATCAGTTTCATGTCGCTTTCACATTCATAATATTTCACACAAAAGCTTAATTCGATCCATTTCATCCACATATTATTTCTCATAGAAAGTCTTATATTCAAATATAATGTAAGTCATTATTTCATATAGGAATAGATTTCTTATCGATAGTCACAAACCAGATGTATATAAAAGAGCCACTTTACTAACACTGGAAACACATCATTTTAAGACATACCAGATGCCCCACTCGTACATTGGGCAATAGTGAATCACGTGACTAATCAAAACACAAGCACGACGTCACACAACAACATGAATGCCTCCATGTTGATCTCCTTCTGCGTGACAAATACTTTCAAATAAGAGGTTCTGTTTGCCGCGCAAAATGCATCGTAACAGTCAGAGGTAGCTAGTATTATGTTGATTAACATTTGAACAAGACAACGAAAAACGTTTCGGGACAATCCGTCATCGGCTACAACAACAAACAACAGACACAGAAATAGAAAAGACACAAAATGCTGTATTTATAAACTACGAAGACAAGTTTAATTAATGTTAAGCTGGAAGACAACAAATGCATGTAGTAATTATAACTACAAGATAGTGCTCATCACCCACTCACCATCAGTCATTACGGCCCCCAGGAACAATAAAAACAGTCAATTAGACAGCCTGGCAGAATCACTAATGGAAACCAGCTATAACAGAGTGAAAGTACAGTGGATCCCCGCCCACTGCAAGATATATGTAAATGAGAAGGCTTGTTTGGCAAGGAAGAACATTCCAGCACCTCTGATTCATGCTATACAGAGCTTCTACAAGTCTTGCAGAAATTATGTGAGGACAGCAAACCATAAGTCAGAAGAGTTCAGGACCACCACTGGTGTAAGACAAGGCGATATCCTGTCACCTTATCTTTTCATACTCCTCATGGACGATGTCATCAAGGCATGTATGGAGAGAACAAGAAAGTATTCAGTGGGGTACTGGAAGATGAGACAGGTATGTATTTCAGAGCTGGCATTGGCTGATGATGTTGCCCTGATTGCTAAATCAGAGGCACATCGCCAATCCAACCTGCAAGTCTGGAAGGAAGAGCTGGAGAAGAGAGGGATGGTCATAAGCAGCTCTAAAACAAAATCCATGGTGATTGTTTTTGTTGCTTTCTGTTTTTGATCCCTTAGACTTTTTATTGAAGAATGATAGTTCATGGATTATTGTCCTGTTTACTTTACATAATCTTCAATCTATCCTTATTGGAGCCATGGTGCTGATTTAGATGGTGTTCGCGAATGATGAGTAATATAATAAAGTCCACTGTATTGAATCAACAAAGATTCGATTTCTTCGAGTCCACGAAAACAGTACATGTTTATTTCACAAGCAATATATATATGAATTCATTTGCATCAAATAATTATATCAGAGTCCTCTGCGCAGTCCGTTTCAATATTATATATATATATATTATTTGCTCTGTCGTCAGAAGGTACGACTATTTACACGTGATGTCGTATGTCGATCATCCGGTATCGAATAGCCATCGCTTTGGCGAAGATAAAGATTATATTAATTAAACATTTATACTCCCTTCTGTTCCTAGTTCAGGAAAACATTAATCATCGATAAGAATACTCCATTATTCTATTCATCATACAAGATAGCTGACCCTTTAGCCTATCTTCAAAAAGGACTCCAGCGCAATTCAATCTATACTGGGAGTCATCAAAAATATGTCCGACTTGGATCAAGTTCGGAGTCTGAAGGGTACAATTATAACGTTGTCATGTGTTAGCATACCAACGTAACACGTCATATATAAATAATTGACTAAGTAAGTATATTAGTGATGTAATATGGCGACTTTGGAACATTTTGTGAGGATTGATAAATAATTTGCTACAGAGGGAGGTACTTAAAGAATTTGCTTATAAATGAGAATTACTTAGATAATTTGCTTTTTAATTGATTGACTAAGTGAGTGAGTCACTATAGATATAACTATGTTTGCGAAGGACATGTTGTTTGTGTTGGATGATTTATTTATAAATGGTAACGATTACCAGAAATTACAAGGCCCTACTCTTGAGGAATTCGTGATGGACCGTTTTATATGTCAAGCGGCATCAGATTTAAAGGAGTTTGCTGAGTATAATTTTGATTCTGTTCCTCATCTGAATATGGTTAATGATTTGGTGAATTTCCTATTTGGAGATCTCCGTGTGTTTGTGAAGCAGTATATTAATGTTAAACATGATCATATATTAAAGAACATACATCATGCTATAATTGACAAGGGTCATGTTGGTCAAAATAATAATGTTATTATAAGAGAAAAATCGTTTTAGTTGACATTTCTACATCAGGGTAGCCCCCAAAATAGTTAGTTAAAAGCTGCATAGATTTAAATGCATTTTGCTAACTAAACAAATTTAGCTAGTCTGATAGAGATAAATTACCAGTATAATACTAACTTTAAATGAGTAAAATCGATCCACAATTAAGAAACATAATAGATTTTAAAATTTCTGCACATTGAACGCGAAGGCAAAAAGACGCATTGTTTTAGGATTCCTAAACACCGCTTTTGCCCAACCATCCACGAGGTACGCTGAGACCCTATATATGTCCTTGAAATTGGGCTGAATTGAGGCCACAACATTTTCAAAATACAGTACTGAACAGACGAAAGCAGCAAACGCTTGCTGTCAAATATTTTGCCGCTGTATCTACGTAGCAGACCTAGATACCCCTTTACAGCCTGATACAGGTATTGTGTATTACCTGAGGGTAAGATATATATATATATATATATATATATATATATATATATATATATATATATATATATATATATATAATTATGTTATTTGCCTGTGTATATCCACTTGTGTGTTCGATGATGTGTTAAAAGGAAAAACTACAGGACGAGTGTGCTGCTGGCTTGAAAGCAAGCATGTGTTAACTATTAAGGACGAAAGTCAGCATTGGGAATGTGTAGGATAATTGAGAATTAGGGCAGAATCTACGACTGTAAGTTTAATAGGGTATTTGAGTGAGTATTTCGTAAAGGAACGTCACACTGTACAGGAACATAAGAAAGGATGACAGGATTGGTTAACCTGTACTAATCAAGATGTCACTTACTAGTTTGTACTTAACCAAATCATTGTATGGAAGCCAATCATGGGCAAATGGATCGAACTTAGGATGTATTAAGGAAAGAGTAATTACATTGAACTGGCTGTAGTTGGTACTGAGATAAATTGTCTTGTGCAAACTGTTAGCACAATGTCTGAATTTTGTTTATACGTATTGTTGTGGGTGTATGTATGGAATAGTGCTTGACCATACAAGGATTGCGATTATTATACATTTCCAGGTTTCATCCTGTTATTACCACAAGTTGACGAGACATTCACTTGAGAGGAATCCTGTTGTGCATAAAGTTCTCTATACACTTAGAACTCGACCAAGATTTCCCAGCCTGGAGTTACAGTCACTGTGTGATCCTGGCTATAGTGGATGCTCCTTAGTTGTCACAGATAAGTGGACGCTTAGTTCCACTGATCAGACTATCCAGCCACATATATTCAAACAAAGAAGCCACATATTAAAATACTCCAGCCACTTATAAGAATAAAGAAACCACATCATATTAAAAACATTGTAATGATGACTTATGAAGGGACTTTACTAAAAATGTATCAACCTTATCGTCCAGTGACCGTGATAAATATTTATGTGAAAGAAAGAAATTGACATTTGAAAGATAACCTCACTATAATTACCTATTGTGGAAATAAAAAATTCCATGCATATTTAATTTCATTATGTAAATAACCTTTTGACTTCTTTATTATTTTCCTTACCAAAAAGAGAAACGGTATAGGATCAATAAATTGTAAATATCTACATTCAGTCTTACTTAATTATTCAAGTTGAGTTAGATTCTGTTTGTATATGTATATTACATATCTATTAAATTAATGAATCCTCTAGACCAGCGGTTCCCATCCTGTAGTACGCGTACCCCTGGGGGTACGCGACAGGACGTTCAGGGGTACGCGAAAAAAATTGAGTAATGGCGGAAAAAAAAGATACATATGTCAACAGTGTAAAAGACAAGTCAAAAGTTGTGAAATTAATTCAACGCTATACTATACAACATGAACTGTGTGAGACAATCTCCGCCGTTTTTCTTGCGCGCCACTAGCGTGCTGTCTGCTTGCACTGGCGTGTGTGAAAATCTATGGCGTTTCGTGTGACCACAATTCAATATTTTTACACAATAGTCTTCATTATGATGACTATGGGATTATAGTTGTGCCGTTGAATATTTCATCAAAAATATGACTTGTTTAATCTTTCACACTATCTATGAACGTCTAATGTCCCGGAAGTAATAGTGTCGATTCTTGACCCAAATTTTACAAACGTGAGACAGTGAGACAGTGTTTCTATATACAGTAGTTTTTTTGTCATTGTTTTTAACTTAACTTATAGTGATTAATTGTTCAATTCGTGTATTATCAGATATGGATCAGTGGTTGAAAACCGGCACAGTAAAAAAAGCTGAAACATAATGTGGAATGTGATCAATCGCCAAGTACTTCTCAGGACACCCTAAGACTTTGGTACAGGATAGTGAAAAGACACGATCTTCAGTTTTACATAGAGCTAAAAAGAGAAAATATAGTGACGAATACATGAAGTATGGGTTTTTCGTTATAGGAGATGAGGACTGTGCTAAGCCCCACTGTGTAGTGTGTCGGGAGGTTTTATCCAATGGTAGCATGAAACCTTCGTTACTCTTGCGGAATTTACAAACAAAACACCCCAGTTATGAAAACAAGGAACGCAATTTTTTTCAGCGCCTATCGAAACAACAGAATGTGACATCGTACTTGTCGTCAGCTAACAAAGATAACGAAAATGCGGTTGAAGCCTCCTACCGTATTAGTTATCGTATTGCTAAATGTGGTAAAAATCATACTATAGCTGAGAATTTAATTTCTCCTTGTATAAAAGATGCCGTTGTGTGCATGCTCGGAGAGGAACATGTTCGCAAAATGAACGCTATCCCTCTTTCGAACAATACAATTTCTCGAAGAATGCAGGATATGTCTGACGATGTTGAAGCGACAATAATAAGTAGAATTAAAAATAGTAAATTCTTTGCTATTCAAGTTGACGAAAGCACAGATATTGCTAATTTCGCTGTTTTGCTTGTTATTGTGAGGTATTTTAAAAGCAATGAAGTTGAAGAAAACCTTTTGCTTTCTCATCGTCTGTCAGGGCTTACAAGAGATGAGGATATATTTCATGCTATTGATTCTTATTTCAAAGAAAAGGACATTAATTGGTCTAATTGTTGTGGACTATGCACTGACGGAGCCAAGTCTATGTCAGGTTGCTACTCCGGTCTTCGCGCTCGTGTCACGAAGGTAGCCCCCATTATAACCTGGAGCCACTGCTGCATCCACAGACAAAGCCTTGCATCTAACCGCCTCCATGGTGAATTAAAAGTTGTTCTTGATGAAGCCGTGAAAGTGGTTAATTTTATAAAGTCAAAGTCCACAAACTCGAGGCTTTTCAAAGCACTGTGTGGGAAGAGAATGAATAGTCTTCATTCTACCCTGCTCCTTCATACACAAGTAAGGTGGCTCTCTCGTGGTAAAGTCCTTACCCGGCTGTTCGAACTTAGACATGAAGTCCAACTTTTTTTTTGAAAGACCATCCTTTCCAACTTACTTCAAAGTTACACGACTGTGTGATTGGCTTCAGAGTCTTGCATACTTACTCTTATCGGATATTTTCCTACAAATAAATAAACTAAATTTGGCACTTCAGAATAGCTCGGTAACGATCTTCAATGTTTCAGACAAAATTGAATCTATGATTAAAAAATTAGATTTTTGGAGGTCGTGTATTGAAAAAGGCCAGACTGAGGTATTTGAAACTCTGCACAATTTCCTATCTAAGAACGAGCTGCACCTCTCCCAGGAAATGAGCGAGAAAATAATTGAACACTTGAAAGTGCTAAAATCATCTTTCGAGAAGTACTTTCCGAAACCTGGAAAAGAGAACTACTGGATTGTAAATCCCTTTGAACAAGAATATTTCCAAGCAGCCACATTATCAATCAACGAAAAAGAGAAGTTGATTGAACTTTCGACTGATACTACTTTAATAGCTGAATTCAAAGGAAAATTCCTTATTAACTTTTGGGGAGACATCAGCAGAGAATATGAACAGCTGACCGACAAGGCGTTTTAAGTTTCTGTTGCCATTTACAAATACTGAGCTGGTGGAGAGGGCTTTCTCTTCTCATACCTTTATAAAAAATAAATACCGTAGTAAACTGAATGCAGGTCCAGAATTGAGATTGTATCTTACATCACTTGAACCTGATTTAAAAAAAAACTATGTGCCTCAAAACAAGCTTAAGGATCGTACTGAACATTTGTCATGGTTACGTGGCATGTTTTTTATAAAAAGTGATTTCAACTTTTAACAATAACAACGTTTTTATTATTATTATTAATAAATTAAAAGTGTTAATTTTTATTGTAACTTCTGATTTTTTAATGTAAAAATATATGCACTGTTTTGTTCACCTTTTTATTACATTGTTTTTTAATCCCGTGGTTGGCCCCTTTATTTCTGGTTTATAATCTATAAAAATTTTGAATAACAGCAATTATATTAATTTCAAATATTTTGCTAATATTAGGGGTACAATTTATAAGAAATGGGCTGCCAAGGGGTACGCAAGTGAAAAAAGGTTGAGAACCGCTGCTCTAGACAATTAGCCATAATACCTTTTAAAATAACTATATAACCATTATTCAGGTGGGATCTGGAAAGGTAGCACTTAGATCTTCAGTAACATTCACTATCATCATACTTGAAGGGTTTATACAGCTCCTTGACCCTACCTTGGTTGTCGATACACCCTTATTCTTTCAGAGAAGGGGGTATTTCTTATAAGACCAGTCTCTTATCTGGCGCTATACTGGAATCCTTTGATACATCTTTTTGTCTGGGATATCTTATATTCTAACAACATCTGACCTCTCGCGACACTTGTGTTCTCGTGATCTACAAGAACCTCTAGACACAACGGCCAGAATTGAAGGAGAGGAGAGAATTGTATCTTTATTACACTGCCACGTATTATTTTGCACTATAATTGAGATGTATGGACGGGGACGCAATTTATTGTGAAGAACTGCAGTATTGAAAAAATACTTATCTACCCCATGCCACATGTTGTTGATTCATGAAGCCTATTTTGATGAAAATAAATATGTCACCACAGGTCTGCTGTGGACCTGCCAACTTGCCGGATACACATGTTTTTGTCTATCAGGTTTGTTCCTCAGTAACTAAAATGCACCGTTTGCATTCGCGGTGTTTTAGCTGGAATTCAGCTCTAACACAAATTAACTATAATATATTTTCGCCTTTAACAATTACCTGGCATCCATTGTTCAATAGAGAATCTTTAGGTTAAGAGAGGGTAAAGGAAGACAAAAGCTTGACGTGGAAGGTGGAAAAAGAAAACTGGAATGGAGACAAACATGGACAGGATATTGAGCTGATGGCACGTGACGTGACAGGAAGATTTAGCAGACGTTTATTTGCAGGACTTTGTTCCTTGGGACACAGAACAGTGTAAGAAGAAGAATTTAACAATGGATGAGGATGAGTTTTTTGTGCAGTTTTTAATATAATTGTCTGTTTCATATTTATCCAGGAGATCTCAGAAAATGGTGCAGAAAGATGTGGTCCACTTAAATCAAGTGCATGGTCCAAATCATTTACCGCAAAAGGAATAGACCTTCGAACGATGTAGTGGAAACAAATACTGGACATCCGTTTCTTGTCAATGTGCTGCACGGCCACATGGGAACCACGATCAGAGCCAGACGGCCATATTGCGTTACTGAAAATTAACACATGATATTTCTGTGAATGTGGTTGGAGAAGATCGACCCTTCCTTTGTTCAGGGTGGGGTGAAAAGTTCAGGCTAGGCAGGTGAGGTGTTAAAGATTTGTTATTATTCTTCTCAAGTCCATTGAAAAATAAAGCGACGCTATATATGCACGATCGGGCTCGCCCCACCAGCACAAAAAAGAAAAAATATTAAATTATCAATGGGTCAGGCCAGCACACGGTGTCTATATGGGTCAGCGAGACATGGGGACAACCTAATACTAAGAACAAAAAAAGAAAGCACTAATATACTTTCATCTACGGGTGTCTATCGCCACATTGCTTGGTATTTTTTGTTAAAATATAAAAGAAAAAAAAGGGGACAAATGTCGAGGGTGCTTATCTACGTGCTGGCCTTCAAATTTAATGCTATTAAATTTAACTGCTTAGACAGCTGCAAGACTACGCTGGCTTAGCCAGGTCCACAACATGGAAGATGGTCGCATCTCCAAAGATATTTTCTATGGTCATACTAGCAGATAGTAAAAGATACAGTTCAGCGACTGCAGCTAAGTTTTAAAGATGTGTGTTCAATGGAGACATGAAGGTAGCTGGGCATATAAATCCAACAAATCCTGGGGAGGATGGAAGCTGCTGAATCGCACCCAATTGGCGATGTTCCTACGTGCAGACTACCTCAGATGCGGCAAACAAGAAGCTATTACAACAAACATGAAAGAAAAGAACATGCTGAAAGGAACAACAGGGAAAAGAAAAAAAGAATGAAAAAAAAAGCTGGGATTTGGATGTATTTATCGGACCTCCATGGGGGGCATATATTCCCATAAACAGGTTATGCACATGACGGGGTGAACTAAACAACTACCTACCTAAATAACTAATATTACTACAACGTACTACTAATATTAACTAATTGTATTACTACTATCTACTACTGTCAATATTACTTACCGCTTCTGATACTATGGTACTACATACTAATATGACTACTATTAACTACTCTACTACTTATGTGTTTGCGAGGGGCGGGCCACCAAGTTTTTTTACATAGGCCGTTCTGTAAAAATTAGCCCCAACGGATTGTTGAGAGCTTTTGATAGTCAATCGTAGTGAAATCTGGGATTTACAGTTCAATTTCTTTAGAGCTTTCGTGCCTTGGATGTTCAAGTACGCGAATGTGGGGGTTTAAATTACCTTGAGGACCATGATAAATGATGTATCTGAATTCCCCAAATGTTCATAGGACTGGATAATTTCATGGCTAGAGTCCACAATCCAAACAATTTTATTTATACATTCTGTAGACATCGTACGTTGATCATGAATTACATCACAAATATAAAATTAGAATCCTATGTTGAATTAGCTATCTTGCATAGCAGTTCCTTTGTCTCGTAATCTGAATTACTGTAGGCAGAACGTACAAAACTATATGCACGCGTGGTTGGAATAATCCAACGACTGACAGTGAGATTATGCGTCTGGCACTAGTAAATTAACTAAAACGGACTGGTTAATTCATCTACACGACAAGGGTTAGTCAATTACTAACCTGTAAAAACTTTCATCTTTCTTCATCATATAACAGTGGACTGACCCATGTCCATGAGAAAATACAATATAACCGTGTGGCCTTTCCTTGCCCGACACTATAAGAATATTAAAGACACGTCTTCTCCCGTTTGACGGTGTCATTTGAAAAATGGCGTCCCGTCTCTTGGTCACCGTGCGTGACTACCAACGCTGGAAAACGTCACAGCGTTCACTAGGCTAATATAATACTTTTTACATTTACATTAAACGTTTGTATTTTTGTACCCCCTAAAATCGCATGCTGCTAACCTCTAGCAGGACAATGCCAATTAATCTAACGTGTAACAATTCCCTGTCCCCACGGGGGGAGAAAAATCACTATTAGATAGACTTTTTTTTTCTTCAATAAAACCTATCTGGAATGAATATCAAATAATTTAACAATATCAAAAATTTAACAAAAATTCGGGCATATGGGCCTACGATGTTCTGTCTAGAAAACAGGACGTCGTAGTTCTTGTCGCACTGAAACTAACTCAGTCATCTTAATATATTAAATGATCATATTATTTACATAAATGGTATTACATAAAATTTTATATGAACTTTTAAAAGAGCAATGGCTAATGTTGATATCTAATTAAATAATTAATTAACTCAAAATATGTCCGCAATGAAATGTCATGTCAGGACTATCTATAAGAGTTTAAAAATTAAAACTAATTAGAATTATATTGAGTGTGAGTGAATAAAGAATAAAGTTGATTTGAAAAATCTAATGTGAGAAAAATGAGATGATATGTTAAAGAGAGAAATGTATAAATAAAGAAGAGAGTGGAGAAATAAGTAATGTATAAATTTTAACTTAGTTATGTGTGTTGGACATTGATTAAGTTTAGTATTAAGTTGTTAATACCTATCTAAATTAACCAATTTAAACAATAATGTAGTATGTGATGTATCCACATTAATTAATTAAACTATATAAATATAATAGTTTACATACAATAAACATTATCTTAAGAAATCATGTGAGTTCTTATTTTTTTTCTTCTTTAATTTTTTTTTCAAAATTTCATTTTTTTTTAATATTTATCTCATCTATTTTCATTTTAATTTTCCATTACGTTTTTAACGACTTAATTAAAAATTAATTAAAGTTGGATAAGATGATCCATACGTAGGCTTGATCCTTGTGGAATTCCATTAAAAACAAATGTTTAAGTGTTTCAGTTCATAAGTATCGACGTTATTGACAATAGTTCAGTTCGCATACTGAGTTACTTTGATAGTGTTTTCTATTATGTTCACTTGATGCACGGAAATGTGTCCAATAGTTTTATCAGTAAAGGATATCAAGCAAAGTCCTGGCGTAAATACGAACATAGAGTCAATTGCATTAATTCATTTCGTATATAAAGTCTTTAGTAAGCAGATACTTGTATTGTAGGCAATAGTTCATGTCTATATAGAACAGCCATTATTAGTGCTATTTATTTTGAGTAAGTATCTGCGACGTTAATATAGTTCAGAACTCGACATCAGTAGGGTTTCGAGATAGAGTATCTGCCAGGACGTTATCTGCTCTCTGTGATGTACTCGATTGAGAAGTCAAAAGGTTGATGGAGAATAGCGAATCTGGTGAGCTTTGGACTTTTATGATTCGCCCGTCGTAGTGATGCTACGGCTTTCTGGTCTGTCTGTACTACGAACGGGGCTCCCAGCAGGAACTTTTCCAACTTCGTTATTGCCCACACCATGCTAAAAAAAAGTTCGCGGTCGACAGTGGAGTATTTCACTTCTGGTGGTTTCAGTTTCCGTGAGACGTACAAAGTTTGGATGGAGGATGTCGTAATGATATTGGAGCAAACATGCGCCAATTCCGTAGTTACTCGCATCTGTGCGGAGGAATAAACTTTTTGGAAGCATCAGTTAGTCTCAAGATTGGTGGGTTTGAAAATATGTTAATAATATTAAGGAAAACATTATTACAGGCAGTAGGGCATGTCACCGTCACGGGCATGTCCTTCTTTAATAGTGAGGGAAAGACAGCCGTGATAGGTGACAAGTTAGGTACGAATCTACTGTAATATTGGACTAGACCTAACAAGCTTCTAACCTGTTTCTTCGTTTGAGGAACGGAAATGTTTAAAATTTTAGAAACCGTACTGGGTAGTGTTCGGATATATCCTACTCTAATAATGTGACCCAAAAAAGTTATTTCATGAAATGCTACTTGTAATTTTGTGGGTTTAGCAGTTAAATTGTTCCTTCTTAATGTGTCCAAAACGTTTTCAAAGACCCAAAAAATGTTCATCAAAAGATGAACTAAAATAAGCATATGTCGTCTATGTATGTAATGATGTCTGGTCTACCTGAAAGAATGTGACGCATCATGCGAACAAAGGTAGCTGGAGCGTTCACAAGCCCAAAAGGCATAACATTCCACTGGTATAGACCTTGCGGAGTGGAAAATGCTGTGTAGTATTTAGCTTTTTCGGTTAGTGGTATCTGCCAATAACCTTTAGTTAAGTCTATCTTAGTGAATATAGTTGCGGTCGATAGACGTGGCAGTAAGTCGTCGAGAAGTGGATGTGGTTCGCTTTCAACTATCGTTTCTGCATTTAATTTTCTATAGTCGACGCATAGTCTAATGTTATTGTCCTTCTTTCGGACAATAACTAATGGAGAATAAAATGGGGAATTACTAGTTTCAATAATTCCTAAAGATAACATCTGTTCAAGTTCCTTAGTAGTTTTAGTAAGAAAGTGTAGAGGAACAGAATATGGATGTACCCGAATTGGAGTATCATCGTTAAGAGTGATGTCATGACTAATGACTGATGTGCGACCTGGAACGTCGGTCAACACATCTGGATAAGATTGTAGAAGTTCAGCAATCTGTTGATGCTGTTGCGGTGTAACCGACGAAGAGATGGTTACGTCCCGCCAAGATTCACTAGGCTGTACTACAGGTACAGGTAAAGCTAACTGTACCTCAGGAAAAGAAGATTCTTCTTCCTGGATAACAGACAAATTAGAATAGTGACATCTAGGTACGACAGTGTCATCTAGTTCATGAAAAATAGCGTGTAGATGTTCAGGTCGAGTATGAAATTGTTTGAGCATATTTATGTGGAATATTTTATGATGTCCCTTAATGTACATGACATAATCAACATCAGAAATCTTATTGATAACCTGGTATGGACCGTTCCACGAGAGGAGTAGTTTATTATTGTTATGTGGCAATAACACATAAGCTTGATCTCCTGGAAATAATTGACGTAATCGTCTACTACTGTTTTGGAAAGTTCTAGCTTTTTCTTTAGCAGCCTCAGATGACGCTGTTGCCATTTTGCAGGCATCAATAATGTTATTCCGGAGATTAATTACGTATTCATAGGATGACTGGGTATCCTGAGTCATCTCGGAGTCAATCAATAAGTCTTTTATTAGGCCCATAGGACCTCTTGGTGGAGCGCCAAAGACTAATTGAAACGGAGAGAAGCCAGTTTGTTCATGTGGCACCTCTCGATAAGCGAATAACACCGCTGGGAGTACTCTGTCCCAGTCCTGTGGATGGTTAACTGTAACTTTATGTAACATTTGTTTGAGTGTGCGGTTGAGTCTTTTTAATGCACCATTAATCATTGGGTGCTACATGCTGCTGAGGTTTCTATCTTTATTTAAAGTCTTCATTACTTCTTTCATAGTCTCAGAAATAAATTGAGATCCATGATCTGACAAAAGTTTACTAGGAAAACCTACTCTAGAGAAGATCAGGTGTAGTGCATCAGCTACATCTGTGGTGGTGGTTGTTTTCAATGGAATGGCTTCTGGCCATCGTGTGCATAAATCGATGCACGTGAGAATAAATCTATGTCCTCTGGCTGATGGTAAAAGTGGGCCAATAATATCAATGGCCATCTTGTCAAAGGGTCTCACAGATATGTCACAAGCCTGAATAGGCGCCGTGTGAAAGGCTCCTCGTGCTTTCATTTCTTGGCATATCGTACAGGAGCGTACGTACTGTGAAATATCACGTGACACTCCTGGCCAAAAAAAAGAAGATAATACTCGAGAACGTGTCCGAGTATATCCCATGTGACCTGCGCACTTAGAATCATGTGCGTGTTGAAGTATGTACCGTCTAAAAGCAAAAGGTACCATGACCTGTTGTCTTACATGAGATTTATCCATAAAACATCTTAGTAGAATGTCATTTTTAATAATAAACCAATGACTATTATTATTGTTCATAGCAAGATTGCCAACTTTGTCTACCAGTGCAAAAAATTTTGTTAATGACCTGTCTTCCTTTTGTTTTGCAGCAAAGGATACTCGGTCAATAGCAGAATGAACCTCGATACTTTCATGTTTGTCTGTTTCCTTGTTTTCAGTGTCCATAGTCTCTAATTGGTTCGTATGTGCTCTGGTTATTACTGCATTTCCGATGCATAGATTATTTTTTTCCCATTCAATAATCTCTTCTGGTGTGCAATCTTTACTTCCGTGTATGCATCCCACCATAAGGTCGGCAAATGGGTTTCTTAACATGCATGCTTTAACGTTGCCTGTGAAAAAAGGTGTATCAATATGTATAATAGCAGTTGGATAATATTCTATGGTTCCACCAAAGGTCATGCACCTGACATGTTCTCCAGTTGCACAATTTGGATGAACAAGTGACTGACGGATTCCGATCGTTGTCGATCCCGAATCTCTTAAAACTGAGACGACGGATCCATTAACTTTTCCTCTGTTGAAGATCAGCGAGCCTGTTCCGTCATTGACTGCTAGACTGACTTCTGGTAGAATGTGTCCGCAGTTCAGAACTGTCTCTTTTGCCTTCTGAAATATAAGATTACATTTTGGGCAACTATTTGCCACGCTATAATTCATTGCAAAACAAGTAGACGAGGACTGTATTTTGTTATTAGTAGGTGAACTCTGAACCCCAGGGGTTGTAGCAGTAGTAACGGCTGCCCCTGTATTATGATTATAATTTGTCGATCTACGAGAATGAGAACGATGACGAGAATAATCAGTTGAATTATTCCGTTGTCCTCTATTGTAACTGTTATCTCGATGTCTCGAGTTATAATTATCGCTGTTGTTCCAATTGTTACCGTTATTATCATTATATGAACGATTATAACTTGAGTTACGTGGATTACTGTTGTATCTGGACTGAGGTGAATAATTTCTGTTTTGTGGTCTTCCTCTATTAAAGTTATTGTTAAAGCTATTACGTCCCATATGAAAATTAATGTCATAGTTTCCATTGAACCTACCTCTGTCCACACTGTGTGTTCTAGGTTTGTTATTACTATGATATGCCATATTGGAGGCTACAGGAAGAGGTTCTCTTATTAACGAGCCAGAAATGTTAGCATTCGGATGAGTGGTGCAGTAATTTAAAGAAATTTTTTCTAACTCATCAATAGTTTCTGGTTTCCGTTCTTGCAGATAAGCAAAGAACGGTGGGCTGACAGAAGATAAACACTTTATCCCCTCAATAACAAATCGACTAACTTGTCGTAAGATTTGTTGACACCTGCTAGTTCAACCCATCTGTTAAAAGTATTGCGTATGTTAGCAATAAAACCTGTAAAGTCTTTATTATTATCTGGCAACAAACTTTTAAAACGTAATCTACATGCCTCTTCGTTCAAATGGAACCGACGTAATAACAAAGTCTTAATGGCCTCATAGTCTGTGGCTAATGTCGGATCAATATTTTGTGCTGCACTTGCAGGTTCGCCATCCAGAAATTCCTTGAGTTTAAGTGCCCATGCTGTTTTGTCAAGGTTATTGACCTTACATATATCCTCAAAGCGCGCCAGCCATGATGATAGATCGTCCACGTGTAACTTGAACGGTGGTAGCTTAAAGTAATAATTGCCCTTAAGTCGGTTGGAAGAAGATCCCGATTGAGCATTATCATTTTGGCTTGCTGCAGCACCCTGCGAATTAAGTTTTGCTGTTTCCAATTTAAGCCGTTGCAATTCCATTTCTTGCTGCAGTATGATTTCCTGTCGTTTCAATTTATTCTCTTCTTCAATCCGTAGGATTTCATCTCTTGCCACCTTTCTTTCTTCCTCTTCCTTAGCAATAGCTTTCTTTTCAGCCTCTTTTCTTTCAAGTTCTTCCATCTCTGCCTTAGCAATAGCTTTCCTTTCAGCCTCTTTTCTTTCAAGTTCTTCCATCTCTGCCTTGGCAATAGCTTTCCTTTCAGCCTCTTTTCTTTCAAGTTCTTCCATCTCTGCCTTATATTTTGCAAGTTGTTGTTCCGCAAATTCCAGGAGTACATCTCCCTTTTTGTTACAATCTTTTCCAATTTTAATGAAATGATCCAAGGTAAGCATTCTTGAAGTTGATTTATTTAAGTATTCAATTACTTATGTCTAGTAATCACCACTAGAATCTATGTCAATAATTCTAATTACTCAACGAATGAATAATCAATATAAGAAATTGCAATATTCCTGTACTGTTATTTATAAGTTCCACAAATCTATAATATTTTGTAAAAATATTATATATATCAAATAATATCTATCATAAATAGTTATGATAGTTAGTTATATAAGGTGCGGAAATTATATCATGCACTTCATATTAGTATTAAATAATTATGGGTATTATCCCTAAACAGTTAGGTTATTTAATCTTAATAGTTATTAAGTTTACACTGTAGTAATGAGAAAATGTACTAATTAACATTTAATATGTCTTAATATGTTATAAAGTTATAATAATTAATCATGGTATATTATGCCATAATCATGAGCTATAAAGTGCATTGCCCATTTCTTGGACCACCACTGCAAATAGGTGCAAAGTCCCTAATTCCTCCTTAAAAGTCATAAAAATTTAATCATATTCATCTACACTATTATTAATGAAGAAATTATAGCATTAATATTAAATTATAAAAGGATGAAATGAAGACAAACAATACAATGTGTTAACCAAGGATTACAGAACAGTATTACCATACGACAAGACATTTTCACAATAAAAAAATGCATTTATAACTAAGTGGTATAAAACGGAAGTGAGAGATTAAGAATGAACTGAATAGAAAACTAACCTGCGTACACAAAAATTAGTGACGTATACATGGACTCATTGACGATTGTACAAAAAATATAAACTGAATGATAGTAAGGTCAGAAAAAAACACGATAGGTTACAAACATTGTAACAAAACTGAATAAAAATTAGAACTAAATACACTAGAATACCCCAATTATAACTAGACTGGACATCTAACATGCAAGGTCAATTAATTGCAATTACGAACGAACGAAAATCATCGGAAGGTCGTCGATGGGTTCTTCGTTAAAAAGCAATTAACTAACGGCCTTAAGGAACATTCAGAATGAATATCGGCATCCTCAGAGCCATGTTATTCATTCCAAACCGCCGCCCATCCATACCCACAAATAAGGGACAACATCAACGGAAAAAAACAGATATAACATAGATATATAATAAATAGAGAGGACATGCCTGCACTGCGAAATGGACTTAGTATTGTGCTATATGACGGAAAATCGTCCTAAGTCTAAACTTATCTTTAAAAGGCTCCGGCGATGTCAAGTTCATCAACGGACTAGATCAATGCCTAGTACTGTTTGCTCTTGATTGGTTGATAACCGTATTCAATCGTCTGGTCTTCTTGATCATGTAAATCTTCATCAACTTGGAATGCGTTGACGGTTGTACTTTCAAAGCGCGGCATCTACGCATGATGTAGTGACGTCAGATTGGCATTTCGTAGTCATGCGTTGAACGTCGTTTTTATGCATCATGTGACTTTCTTGTAATGGTAAACAGTTTGTAAAAGTATGTAAACGAGAAAAAATTTTCATTTTTTCTTTCGTTTAGCGATGGCCAACTAATTCTTTCTTTCGTTCCCCATCAATGGCCAACCAGTTGTTGCAGGGGCGGCCACCAGTTTATACAGGCGGTTCGGAAAATTAGCCCAACGGATTGTTGAGAGCTTGATAGTCAATCGTGTAATTTGGGTTTACAGTTCATCTTCTTTAGCGCTTCGTGCCTTTGATGTTAAGTACGCGAATGTGGGTTTAAATTAACTTGAGACCATGATAATGATGATTGAATTCCCAAATGTTCATAGACTGGATAAGTCATGGCTAGAGTCCAAACAAACAATTTATTATACATTCTGTAGACATCGTACGTTGATCATGAATTACATCACAAATATAAATTAGAATCCTATGTTGAATTAGCTATCTTGCACATCAGTCCTTTGTCTCGTAATCTGAATTACTGTAGGCAGAACGACATAACTATATGCACGCGTGGTTGGAAAATCCAACGACCGACAGTGAGATTATGCGTCTGGCACTAGTATAACTAAAACGGACTGTTAATTCATCTCGACAAGGTTTAGTCAATTACTAACCTGTAACTTCATCTTTCTTCATCATAACAGTGGACTGACCCATGTCCATGAGAAAATACAATATAACCGTGTGGCCTTCCATGCCCGACACTATAAGAATATAAAGACACGTCTTCTCCGTTTGACGGTCATTTGAAAAAGGGTCCCGTCTCTTGGTCACCGTGCGTGACTACCAACGCTGAAACGTCACAGCGTTCACTAGGCTAATAATACTTTTTACATTACATTAAACGTTGTAAACCCTAAAATCGCATGCTGCTAACCTCTAGCAGACAATGCCAATTAATCTACCGTAACACTAATATTACTACTGCTTCTACTACTACAACTAATGTTACTACAACTACTACTAATATTACTACTGCTACTACTACTACTACTACTACTATTAATATTACTACAACTACTAATACTACGACTACTACTAATATTATTACTACTACTACTACCAATGTTACTCATACTACTACTAATATTACTACTCCTACTAATATTACTACTATTACTATTAGTACTACTAATCTTACTTCTACTACTATTACTACTAATACTACTACTACTACCACTATTAGTGCTAATATTACTACTACTACCACTATTACTACTACTACTATTACTACTAGTACTACTAATCTTACTACTAGTATTGCTACAACTACTATTACTACTAATATTACTAAAACTACCACTATTACTACTACTACTAATAGTATTACTACTCTTACTATTACTACTACTACTATTATTACTACACTACAACTACTAATCTTACTACTAATATTTCTACTACTACTATTACTACTACTACTAATATTATTACTACTACTACTACTAATGTTACTCATACTACTACTAATATTACTACTCCTACTAATATTACTACTATTACTATTAGTACTACTAATCTTACTTCTACTACTATTACTACTAATACTACTACTACTATTAGTACTAATATTACTACTACTACCACTATTACTACTACTACTATTACTACTAGTACTACTAATCTTACTACTATACTACTTATTGCTACAACTACTATTACTACTAATATTACTAAAACTACCACTATTACTACTACTACTACTATTACTACTACTATTACTACTACTACTACTATTATTACTACACTACAACTACTAATCTTACTACTACTACTTCTACTACTACTAATACTACTACTACTACTACTACTACTACTACTACTACTACTACTACTACTACTACTACTACTAATACTACTACTACTACTACTATTACTACTACTACTACTACTACTACTACTACTACTACTACTACTACTACTACTACTACTAATACTACTACTACTACTACTACTACTACTATTACTACTAGTACTACTAATCTTACTACTAGTATTGCTACAACTACTATTACTACTAATATTACTAAAACTACCACTATTACTACTACTACTAATAGTATTACTACTCTTACTATTACTACTACTACTATTATTACTACACTACAACTACTAATCTTACTACTAATATTTCTACTACTACTATTATTACTACTACTAATATTATTACTACTACTACTACTACTAATGTTACTCATACTACTACTACTAATATTACTACTAGTACTACTAATCTTACTACTAGTATTACTACTACTACTAATACTACTACTACTATTAGTACTAATATTACTACTACTACCACTATTACTACTACTACTATTACTACTAGTACTACTAATCTTACTACTAGTATTGCTACAACTACTATTACTATTACTACTAATATCTACTAAAACTACCACTACTTACTACTACTACTACTACTACTACTACTACTACTACTACTACTACTACTATTATTACTACACTACAACGACTAATCTTACTACTAATATTTCTACTACTACTATTACTACTACTACTAATATTATTACTACTACTACTACTAATGTTACTCATACTACTACTAATATTACTACTCCTACTAATATTACTACTATTACTATTAGTACTACTAATCTTACTTCTACTACTATTACTACTAATACTACTACTACTATTAGTACTAATATTACTACTACTACCACTATTACTACTACTACTATTACTACTAGTACTACTAATCTTACTACTAGTATTGCTACAACTACTATTACTACTAATATTACTAAAACTACCACTATTACTACTACTACTAATATTACTAAAACTACCACTATTACTACTACTACTAATAGTATTACTACTCTTACTATTACTACTACTACTATTATTACTACACTACAACTACTAATCTTACTACTAATATTTCTACTACTACTATTACTACTACTAATATTATTACTACTACTACTATTACTTCTACTACTATAAGTTCAACACAAAAATAATAATCTTCAATTTAAATGTCAAGTCAGTCCTATTGTATGGCTCCGAAACATGGAGAACAAGAACCAGAAAGACTTTCATAAATGGATTCAGGCACAAAATGAACACAATTAAAATGATATAACAAGATGACCAAAGTAGAGATAATGGAAGGAACCAGACAAATACAAGTGGAATAAAAGATGAGAATAAGACACTGTGGATAGAACTCACAATAACAAAAACTAGTTGAAAGCATTACAAACAAAGCTGGTCGTGTTCTAGAAAACCCTAGTGAAAGAGAACGAAATGTTAATATTACTTTCGTTAATCGAACCCTCACACATATGGATATACACAAAGAGATAGAAAGAGAGATTGAGAAAGAAAGAGAGAGGCAGAGGAAAGAAAAAACATGACAATGACAATGAGTACAGTGAGATGCCTTGAGCGGATGGCACAGGAAGAAAGACCTGACATGACGTTTTTGAAGGACTATACGCTTAAAAGACATTAGGGTAATAATGGTGATGATGATTTGCCTGTTTGTACAGTATGACATATTAAAATGACACGAATAAATCTGGTCAGAATAATTAAAACTGACGGGGTTTTTTGTTCTCCAGATTGGTCCAGGGTTTCACTACATAGAGTGTGACTGTTTACTTGGTCGAGCTGTCTTTTTACAATGTGTGACTCCGCAAGGTCCACTACTGCAGAAGGTAGTGCACAACATGTATACCAGCCCTTGGATGCCAGCTTTTTTAGCCAAGATCTATTTGCTGGTAGAAGCATTACAGGTTTGTAGTAATCTACTGGGCAATTGAAAATCCACTCCCTAATAGTAAGTGTTTGTTTCGTCACTCCTAGCCAGCTTTTGTCTTTTTAATTTGATTATCAGAAATATCACGTTCAACCTCTGATGGGTTATAATTAGGAAATATATTGTTTTCAATTACAAATAATATGAACAACTTCCGGTACGGGAAAGTGGCATCTGTCAAATAAGGCAAATAAAAATTACCAATTTTGCGTGTATGTAAAAAAAAAAAAAAACTAACAAAAACAAGATAAAACAAAACAAAACAAAAACATGAAACAAAAATAATATTCAGGAGGACGGGTATAAAGGCCTGGTGTTTCCAGTTAGATATTTATTTGACTTTCACTGGCCAGCTAATTTATTCGAAACAAACATCAAAATATAGAGAGATATAGCACGTTTCACTAGCTTTGCCCCCAAACAAATGTAATTATCTGATTAACCGTCGAACGTATTAATGCCATTTTTTGCATACGATGTTATATTATTGGGTTAGACCCAACAAATGTATACTTTATATCTGTGCATCTTGTCCAGTTCCCATAAACGGATGAAATCCTTTGATCTTTGTCGGCATACTAATTATTGTGTATCGAGAAAAGAAATTTTACCACTTCATGCACAGATTCTGTGAATTGATTAGGCATAGGCGTGTCTACTATTACAATAATGTGGCCATCACGTTTGCATATGAATACCTATTGAAGATGATTTCTTAAATGATCTGCATGCGAGATACTCGTGACATTTGTTTTTCATTGACATTTAATGCGCTACCAAACTGGACCTTCATTGATCTAATTATTTCAATGGGTATCACCTCTTTGCGATTCATAAATATCATAATGGAACGTTGCTCCTCTAATGTCCATGTAAATAACGGTAAGGTCATCTTTAAAGAAATTAAACTTCATCCGAATCATAATTAGATGTCTCTGAGAAATTGATAATCAATCTCGGATGAATGAAGGACAAACCATCATTCTTCCAATATTCCCCTTCCTCATGTAACACATGGTTCTCACATTTCTTCCAATAATCCCTGGCTATATTGGAGATGGCGGCTTTTATAAGTATTTCAACATCTTTTAATTTGAACGTTCTATTTTCTGTTGCTACCTGTTCCTTAATTTTAGCCCATACTAAATTCTATTAGGTTTAAGTGAGAATGGTAAGGAGGCAATCTTAAACATATGTGACCATGTTCATGGATTGCCTTGTCTATGTGAAATATCTTTGTATGCTGTGTCTTTTTTACAATTCCAAGTAATTCAGGCTTCAGGGACATTTCGTTGAATGGAATGTTGTTTATGGTCAGCCAAATCTTTATTACATCTTTAGTACTTGATTAATTAGGAACTTTATCTTCTGGTGCCACAACGTTGTGATGTGAAGCATTGTCCATTATCAAACACGACGGTCTATCCAAGGAAGGAAGTACATGATTCTTAATCCAATCTTGAAATATCTTGCCATTCATCGCTGTATGATAAAGCCTATTATCTGTGGATTTTGAAACAAATATGAGTTCAGTATTATTTATAAGCCCATGATGGCTGCTTCCTGGATGTGAAATTATTAGGCGCTGTCCTTTGCTGCTTGGTACTAGTCTCTTAGTTGTCCCATCAGATGATTGCCATTCTAGTTCATTACTGTGGTGCGCATTGATCCAAGTTTCATCTAAATACACAAAATCATAACAATCTCTTCTCATTTCTCTGACCTCGCGTAAATATTTGCTTCTCATTGCAACTATATGAGGCTTCTCACAAATAAGGTTTCTACCACCAACATATTTTCTAAAAGTGAATCCCAAACTCCTAATAGTCCTCCATAGCGTAGATTTGGAAATATCAATGTCATTATTCTTTCTTAACCAAATTTTTCAATTTCCTTAAAGTCACTGCCTCATTATTGTGAAACATATTGCAAATTTCTCTGCGGATCAATTTTCTGTCAAAATTATCCACCACTCTTGTTTTGTGTTCAAGAAGTGCAATTTCACGCTAACATCATGACAATTGTTTGATAAAACCAATTATGTGCAAATGATGTCGTATAATCACTCTACTACATATAGTCTCACATACAGAAGGAACAGAACGACTGACCCTCTACATACATATAGTCTCACATACAGAAGGAACAGGATGACTGACCTCTAGTACATATAGTCTCACATACAAAAGGAACAGGACGACTGACCTCTACTACATATAGTCTCACATGCAGAAGCAACAGGACGACTGACCCTCTACTACATATTCTCTCACATACAGAAGGAACAGGACGACAGACCTCTACTACATATAGTCTCACATACAGAAGGAACAGGACGACTGACCTCTACAACATATAGTCTCACATACAGAAAGAACAGGACGACTGACTTCTACTACATATAGTCTCATATAAAGAAGGACAGGATGACTGACCTCTACTACATATAGTCTTACATACAGAAGGAACAGGACGACGGTGACCCTCTACTACATATGTCTCACATACAGAAGGAACAGGACGACTGAGCATCTACTACATATAGTCTCACATACAGAAGGAACAGGACGACTGACCTCTACTACATATAGTCTCACATACAGAAGGAAACAGGACGACTGACCTCTACTACATATAGTCTCACATACAGAAGGAAACAGGACGACTGAGACTCTACTACATATAGTCTCACATACAGAAGGAACAGGACGACTGACCTCTACTACATATAGTCTCACACACAGAAGGAACAGGACGACTGACCTCTACTACATATAGTCTCACATACAGAAGGAACAGGACGACTGACCTCTACTACATATAGTCTCACATACAGAAGGAACAGGACGACTGACCTCTACTACATATAATCTCACATACAGAAGGAACAGGACGACTGACCTCTACTACATATAGTCTCACATACAGATGGAACAGGCCGACTGACCTCTACTACATATAGTCTCACATACAGAAGGAACAGGACGACTGACCCTCTACTACATACAGTCTCACATACAGAAGGAACAGGACGACTGCCCTCTACCACATATAATTTCACATACAGAAGGAACAGGACGAATGACTACTACTACATATAGTCCTCACATACAGAAGAAACAGGATGACTGACCTCTCTTTACATATAGTCTCACATATAGATGGAACAGGACGACTGACCCTCTACTACATATAGTCTCATATACAGAAGGAACAGGACGATTGACCTCTACTACACATAGTCTCACATACAGAAGGAACAGGACGACTGACCCTCTACTACATATAGTCTCACATACAGAAGGAACAGGTCGACTGACCTCTACTACATATAGTCTCACATACAGAAGGAACAGGACGACTGACCTCTACTACATATAGTCTCACATACAGAAGGAACAGGACGACTGACCTCTACTACATATAGTCTCACATACAGATGGAACAGGCCGACTGACCTCTACTACATATAGTCTCACATACAGAAGGAACAGGACGACTGACCCTCTACTACATACAGTCTCACATACAGAAGGAACAGGACGACTGACCTCTACTACATATAATTTCACATACAGAAGGAACAGGACGAATGACCACTACTACATATAGTCTCACATACAGAAAGAACAGGATGACTGACCTCTATTACATATAGTCTCACATACAGATGGAACAGGACGACTGACCCTCTACTACATATAGTCTCACATGCAGAAGGAACAGGACGATTGACCTCTACTACATATAGTCTCACATACAGAAGGAACAGGACGACTGACCTCTACTACATATAATCTCACATAGAGAAGGAACAGGACGACTGAGCCTCTACTACATATAGTCTCACATACAGAAGGAAAAGGACGACTGAGCCTCTACTACATATCGTCTCACATACAGAAGGAACAGGGCGACTGACCTCTACTACATATAGTCTCACATACAGAAGGAACAGGATGACTGACCTCTATTACATATAGTCTCCCATACAGATGGAACAGGACGACTGACCCTCTACTACATATTCTCTCACATACAGAAGGAACAGGACGACTGACCTCTACTACATATAGTCTCACATACAGAAGGAACAGGACGACTGACCTCTACTACATATAGTCTCACATACAGAAAGAACAGGACGACTGACTTCTACTACATATAGTCTCATATAAAGAAGGAACAGGATGACTGACCTCTACTACATATAGTCTTACATACAGAAGGAACAGGACGACTGACCCTCTACTACATATAGTCTCACATACAGAAGGAACAGGACGACTGAGCCTCTACTACATATAGTCTCACATACAGAAGGAAAAGGACGACTGATCTCTACTACATATAGTCTCACATACAGAAGGAACAGGACGACTACTACTACATATAGTCTCACACACAGAAGGAACAGGACAAATTAGCCTCTAATACATATAGTCTCACATACAGAAGGAACAGGACGACTGACCTCTACTACATATAGTCTCACATACAGAAGGAACAGGACGACTGACGTCTACTACATATAGTCTCACATACAGAAGGAACAGGACGACTGACCTCTACTACATATAGTCTCACATACAGATGGAACAGGCCGACTGACCTCTACTACATATAGTCTCACATACAGAAGGAACAGGACGACTGACCCTCTACTACATACAGTCTCACATACAGAAGGAACAGGACGACTGACCTCTACTACATATAATTTCACATACAGAAGGAACAGGACGAATGACCACTACTACATATAGTCTCACATTCAGAAGGAACAGGACGATTGACCTCTACTACATATAGTCTCACATACAGAAAGAACAGGATGACTGACCTCTATTACATATAGTCTCACATACAGATGGAACAGGACGACTGACCCTCTACTACATATAGTCTCACATGCAGAAGGAACAGGACGATCGACCTCTACTACATATAGTCTCACATACAGAAGGAACAGGACGACTGACCTCTACTACATATAATCTCACATACAGAAGGAACAGGACGACTGAGCCTCTACTACATATAGTCTCACATACAGAAGGAAAAGGACGACTGAGCCTCTACTACATATCGTCTCACATACAGAAGGAACAGGGCGACTGACCTCTACTACATATAGTCTCACATACAGAAGGAACAGGATGACTGACCTCTATTACATATAGTCTCCCATACAGATGGAACAGGACGACTGACCCTCTACTACATATTCTCTCACATACAGAAGGAACAGGACGACTGACCTCTACTACATATAGTCTCACATACAGAAGGAACAGGACGACTGACCTCTACTACATATAGTCTCACATACAGAAAGAACAGGACGACTGACTTCTACTACATATAGTCTCATATAAAGAAGGAACAGGATGACTGACCTCTACTACATATAGTCTTACATACAGAAGGAACAGGACGACTGACCCTCTACTACATATAGTCTCACATACAGAAGGAACAGGACGACTGAGCCTCTACTACATATAGTCTCACATACAGAAGGAACAGGACGACTGACCTCTACTACATATAATCTCACATACAGAAGGAACAGGACGACTGACCTCTACTACATATAGTCTCACATACAGAAGGAACAGGACGACTGACCTCTACTACATATAGTCTCACACACAGAAAGAACAGGACGACTGACCTCTACTACATATAGTCTCACATACAGAAGGAACAGGACGACTGACCTCTACTACATATAGTCTCACATACAGAAGGAACAGGACGACTGACCTCTACTACATATAGTCTCACATACAGAAGGAACAGGATGACTGACCTCTACTACATATAGTCTCACATACAGATGGAACAGGACGACTGACCTCTACTACATATAGTCTCACATACAGAAGGAACAGGACGACTGACCCTCTACTACATAGTCTCACATACAGAAGGAACAGGACGACTGACCTCTACTACATATAATTTCACATACAGAAGGAACAGGACGACTGACCTCTACTACATATAGTCTCACATACAGAAGGAACAGTACGACTGACCTCTACTACATATAGTCTCACATACAGAAGGAACAGGATGACTGACCTCTATTACATATAGTCTCACATACAGATGGAACAGGACGACTGACCCTCTACTACATATAGTCTCACATGCAGAAGGAACAGGACGATTGACCTCTACTACATATAGTCTCACATACAGAAGGCACAGGACGACTGACCTCTACTACATATAATCTCACATACAGAAGGAACAGGACGGATGAGCCTCTACTACATATAGTCTCACATACAGAAGGAACAGGACGACTGACCTCTACTACATATAATTTCACATACAGAAGGAACAGGACGACTGACCTCTACTACATATAGTCTCACACACAGAAGGAACAGTACGACTGACCTCTACTACATATAGTCTCACATACAGAAGGAACAGGATGACTGACCTCTATTACATATAGTCTCACATACAGATGGAACAGGACGACTGACCCTCTACTACATATAGTCTCACATGCAGAAGGAACAGGACGATTGACCTCTACTACATATAGTCTCACATACAGAAGGCACAGGACGACTGACCTCTACTACATATAGTCTCATATAAAGAAGGAACAGGATGACTGACCTCTACTACATATAGTCTTACATACAGAAGGAACAGGACGACTGACCCTCTACTACATATAGTCTCACATACAGAAGGAACAGGACGACTGAGCATCTACTACATATAGTCTCACATACAGAAGGAACAGGACGACTGACCTCTACTACATATAGTCTCACATACAGAAGGAACAGGACGACTGACCTCTACTACATATAGTCTCACATACAGAAGGAACAGGACGACTGAGCCTCTACTACATATAGTCTCACATACAGAAGGAACAGGACGACTGACCTCTACTACATATAGTCTCACACACAGAAGGAACAGGACGACTGACCTCTACTACTACATATAGTCTCACATACAGAAGGAACAGGACGACTGACCTCTACTACATATAGTCTCACATACAGAAGGAACAGGACGACTGACCTCTACTACATATCGTCTCACATACAGAAGGAACAGGACCACTGACCTCTACTACATATAGTCTCACATACAGATGGAACATGCCGACTGACCTCTACTACATATAGTCTCACATACAGAAGGAACAGGACGACTGACCCTCTACTACATACAGTCTCACATACAGAAGGAACAGGACGACTGACCTCTACTACATATAATTTCACATACAGAAGGAACAGGACGAATGACCACTACTACATATAGTCTCACATTCAGAAGGAACAGGACGACTGACCTCTACTACATATAGTCTCACATACAGAAAGAACAGGATGACTGACCTCTATTACATATAGTCTCACATACAGATGGAACAGGACGACTGACCCTCTACTACATATAGTCTCACATGCAGAAGGAACAGGACGATTGACCTCTACTACATATAGTCTCACATACAGAAGGAACAGGACGACTGACCTCTACTACATATAATCTCACATAGAGAAGGAACAGGACGACTGAGCCTCTACTACATATAGTCTCACATACAGAAGGAAAAGGACGACTGAGCCTCTACTACATATCGTCTCACATACAGAAGGAACAGGGCGACTGACCTCTACTACATATAGTCTCACATACAGAAGGAACAGGATGACTGACCTCTATTACATATAGTCTCCCATACAGATGGAACAGGACGACTGACCCTCTACTACATATTCTCTCACATACAGAAGGAACAGGACGACTGACCTCTACTACATATAGTCTCACATACAGAAGGAACAGGACGACTGACCTCTACTACATATAGTCTCACATACAGAAAGAACAGGACGACTGACTTCTACTACATATAGTCTCATATAAAGAAGGAACAGGATGACTGACCTCTACTACATATAGTCTTACATACAGAAGGAACAGGACGACTGACCCTCTACTACATATAGTCTCACATACAGAAGGAACAGGACGACTGAGCCTCTACTACATATAGTCTCACATACAGAAGGAACAGGACGACTGACCCTCTACTACATATAGTCTCACATACAGAAGGAACAGGACGACTGACCTCTACTACATATAGTCTCACATACAGAAGGAACAGGACGACTGAGCCTCTAATACATATAGTCTCACATACAGAAGGAACAGGACGACTGACCTCTACTACATATAGTCTCACATACAGAAGGAACAGGACGACTGACCTCTACTACATATAGTCTCACATACAGAAGGAACAGGACGACTGACCTCTACTACATATAGTCTCACATACAGATGGAACAGGCCGACTGACCTCTACTACATATAGTCTCACATACAGAAGGAACAGGACGACTGACCTCTACTACATATAGTCTCACATACAGAAGGAACAGGACGACTGACCTCTACTACATATAATTTCACATACAGAAGGAACAGGACGAATGACCACTACTACATATAGTCTCACATACAGAAGGAACAGGACGACTGACCTCTACTACATATAGTCTCACATACAGAAGGAACAGGATGACTGACCTCTATTACATATAGTCTCACATACAGATGGAACAGGACGACTGACCCTCTACTACATATAGTCTCACATGCAGAAGGAACAGGACGATTGACCTCTACTACATATAGTCTCACATACAGAAGGAACAGGACGACTGACCTCTACTACATATAATCTCACATACAGAAGGAACAGGACGACTGAGCCTCTACTACATATAGTCTCACATACAGAAGGAACAGGACGACTGACCTCTACTACATATCGTCTCACATACAGAAGGAACAGGGCGACTGACCTCTACTACATATAGTCTCACATACAGAAGGAACAGGATGACTGACCTCTATTACATATAGTCTCCCATACAGATGGAACAGGACGACTGACCCTCTACTACATATTCTCTCACATACAGAAGGAACAGGACGACTGACCTCTACTACATATAGTCTCTTATACAGAAGGAACAGGACGACTGACCTCTACTACATATAGTCTCACATACAGAAAGAACAGGACGACTGACTTCTACTACATATAGTCTCATATAAAGAAGGAACAGGATGACTGACCTCTACTACATATAGTCTTACATACAGAAGGAACAGGACGACTGACCCTCTACTACATATAGTCTCACATACAGAAGGAACAGGACGACTGAGCCTCTACTACATATAGTCTCACATACAGAAGGAACAGGACGACTGACCTCTACTACATATAATCTCACATACAGAAGGAACAGGACGACTGATCTCTACTACATATAGTCTCACATACAGAAGGAACAGGACGACTGACCTCTACTACATATAGTCTCACACACAGAAGGAACAGGACGACTGACCTCTACTACATATAGTCTCACATACAGAAGGAACAGGACGTGCACACATACAGAAGGAACAGGACGACTGACCTCTACTACATATAGTCTCACATACAGAAGGAACAGGATGACTGACCTCTACTACATATAGTCTCACATACAGATGGAACAGGACGACTGACCTCTACTACATATAGTCTCACATACAGAAGGAACAGGACGACTGACCCTCTACTACATAGTCTCACATACAGAAGGAACAGGACGACTGACCTCTACTACATATAATTTCACATACAGAAGGAACAGGACGACTGACCTCTACTACATATAGTCTCACATACAGAAGGAACAGTACGACTGACCTCTACTACATATAGTCTCACATACAGAAGGAACAGGATGACTGACCTCTATTACATATAGTCTCACATACAGATGGAACAGGACGACTGACCCTCTACTACATATAGTCTCACATGCAGAAGGAACAGGACGATTGACCTCTACTACATATAGTCTCACATACAGAAGGAACAGGACGACTGACCTCTACTACATATAATCTCACATACAGAAGGAACAGGACGGATGAGCCTCTACTACATATAGTCTCACATACAGAAGGAACAGGACGACTGACCTCTACTACATATAGTCTCACACACAGAAGGAACAGTACGACTGACCTCTACTACATATAGTCTCACATTCAGAAGGAACAGGACGACTGACCTCTACTACATATATTCTCACATACAGATCGAACAGGACGACTGACCTCTACTACATATAGTCTCACATACAGAAGGAACAGGACGACTGACCCTCTACTACATACAGTCTCACATACAGAAGGAACAGGACGACTGACCTCTACTACATATAATTTCACATACAGAAGGAACAGGACGACTGACCTCTACTACATATAGTCTCACATACAGAAGGAACAGGACGACTGACCTCTACTACATATAGTCTCACATACAGAAGGAACAGGATGACTGACCTCTATTACATATAGTCTCACATACAGATGGAACAGGATGACTGACCCTCTACTACATATAGTCTCACATGCAGAAGGAACAGATATAGAACAGAAGGACAGGACTGACTGACCTCTACTACATATAATCTCACATACAGAAGGAACAGGACGACTGAGCCTCTACTACATATAGTCTCACATACAGAAGGAAAAGGACGACTGAGCCTCTACTACATATCGTCTCACATACAGAAGGAACAGGGCGACTGACCTCTACTACATATAGTCTCACATACAGAAGGAACAGGATGACTGACCTCTATTACATATAGTCTTACATACAGAAGGAACAGGACGACTGACCTCTACTACATATAATTTCACATACAGAAGGAACAGGACGACTGACCTCTACTACATATAGTCTCTTATACAGAAGGAACAGGACGACTGACATCTACTACATATACTCTCACATACAGAAGGAACAGGATGACTGACCTCTATTACATATAGTCGACCATACAGATGGAACAGGACGACTGACCCTCTACTACATATTCTCTCACATACAGAAGGAACAGGACGACTGACCTCTACTACATATAGTCTCACATACAGAAGGAACAGGACGACTGACCTCTACTACATATAGTCTCACATACAGAAAGAACAGGACGACTGACTTCTACTACATATAGTCTCATATAAAGAAGGAACAGGATGACTGACCTCTACTACATATAGTCTTACATACAGAAGGAACAGGACGACTGACCCTCTACTACATATAGTCTCACATACAGAAGGAACAGGACGACTGAGCCTCTAACCATCTACTACAGAAGGAACAGGACGATTGACCTCTACTACATATAGTCTCACATACAGAAGGAACAGGACGACTGACCTCTACTACATATAGTCTCACATACAGAAGGAACAGGACGACTGAGCCTCTACTACATATAGTCTCACATACAGAAGGAACAGGACGACTGACCTCTACTACATATAGTCTCACATACAGAAGGAACAGGACGACTGACCTCTACTACATATAGTCTCACATACAGAAGGAAAAGTCGACTCACCTCTACTACATATAGTCTCACATACAGAAAGAACAGGATGACTGACCTCTACTACATATAGTCTCACATACAGAAGGAACAGGACGACTGACCTCTACTACATATAGTCTCACATACAGAAGGAACGGGACGACTGACCTCTACTACATATAGTCTCACATACAGAAGGAACAGGACGACTGACCTCTGCTACATATAGTCTCACATACAGAAGGAACAGGACGACTGACTACATATAGTCTCACATACAGAAGGAACAGGATGACTGACCTCTCTACATATAGTCTCACATACAGAAGGAACAGGACGACTGACCTCTACTACATATAGTCTCACATACAGAAGGAACAGGTCGACTGACCTCTACTACATAGTCTCACATACAGAAGGAACAGGACGACTGACCTCTACTACATATAGTCTCACATACAGAAGGAACAGGACGACTGACCTCTACTACATATAGTCTCACATACAGAAGGAACAGGACGACTGACCTCTACTACATATAGTCTCACATACAGAAGGAACAGGACGACTGACCTCTACTACATATAGTCTCACATACAGAAGGAACAGGACGACTGACCTCTACTACATATAGTCTCACATACAGAAGGAACAGGACGACTGACCTCTACTACATATAGTCTCACATACAGAAGGAACAGGACGACTGACCTCTACTACATATAGTCTCACATACAGAAGGAACAGGACGACTGACCTCTACTACATATAGTCTCACATACAGAAGGAACAGGACGACTGACCTCTACTACATATAGTCTCACATACAGAAGGAACAGGACGACTGACCTCTACTACATATAGTCTCACATACAGATGGAACAGGACGACTGACCTCTACTACATATAGTCTCACATACAGAAGGAACAGGACGACTGACCCTCTACTACATATAGTCTCACATACAGAAGGAACAGGACGACTGACACATACAGAAGGAACAGGACGACTGACCTCTACTACATATAGTCTCACATACAGAAGGAACAGGACGACTGACCTCTACTACATATAGTCTCACATACAGAAGGAACAGGATGACTGACCTCTATTACATATAGTCTCACATACAGATGGAACAGGACGACTGACCCTCTACTACATATAGTCTCACATGCAGAAGGAACAGGACGATTGACCTCTACTACATATAGTCTCACATACAGAAGGAACAGGACGACTGACCTCTACTACATATAATCTCACATACAGAAGGAACAGGACGACTGAGCCTCTACTACATATAGTCTCTCATACAGAAGGAACAGGACGAATGACCTACTACATATCGTCTCACATACAGAAGGAACAGGGACGACTGACCTCTACTACATATAGTCTCACATACAGAAGGAACAGGACGACTGACCCTACTACTACATATAGTTTCACATACAGAAGGCACAGGACGACTGACCTCTACTACATATAGTCTCACATACAGAAGGAACAGTACGACTGACCTCTACTACATAGGTCTCACATACAGAAGGAACAGGATGACTGACCTCTATTACATATAGTCTCACATACAGATGGAACAGGACGACTGACCCTCTACTACATATAGTCTCACATGCAGAAGGAACAGGACGATTGACCTCTACTACATATAGTCTCACATACAGAAGGAACAGGACGACTGACCTCTACTACATATAGTCTCATATAAAGAAGGAACAGGATGACTGACCTCTACTACATATAGTCTTACATACAGAAGGAACAGGACGACTGACCCTCTACTACATATAGTCTCACATACAGAAGGAACAGGACGACTGAGCCTCTACTACATATAGTCTCACATACAGAAGGAACAGGACGACTGACCTCTACTACATATAGTCTCACATACAGAAGGAACAGGACGACTGACCTCTACTACATATAGTCTCACATACAGAAGGAACAGGACGACTGAGCCTCTACTACATATAGTCTCACATACAGAAGGAACAGGACGACTGACCTCTACTACATATAGTCTCACACACAGAAGGAACAGGACGACTGACCTCTACTACATATAGTCTCACATACAGAAGGAACAGGACGACTGACCTCTACTACATATAGTCTCACATACAGAAGGAACAGGACGACTGACCTCTACTACATATAGTCTCACATACAGAAGGAACAGGACGACTGACCTCTACTACATATAGTCTCACATACAGATGGAACAGGCCGACTGACCTCTACTACATATAGTCTCACATACAGAAGGAACAGGACGACTGACCCTCTACTACATACAGTCTCACATACAGAAGGAACAGGACGACTGACCTCTACTACATATAATTTCACATACAGAAGGAACAGGACGAATGACCACTACTACATATAGTCTCACATTCAGAAGGAACAGGACGACTGACCTCTACTACATATAGTCTCACATACAGAAAGAACAGGATGACTGACCTCTATTACATATAGTCTCACATACAGATGGAACAGGACGACTGACCCTCTACTACATATAGTCTCACATGCAGAAGGAACAGGACGATTGACCTCTACTACATATAGTCTCACATACAGAAGGAACAGGACGACTGACCTCTACTACATATAATCTCACATAGAGAAGGAACAGGACGACTGAGCCTCTACTACATATAGTCTCACATACAGAAGGAAAAGGACGACTGAGCCTCTACTACATATCGTCTCACATACAGAAGGAACAGGGCGACTGACCTCTACTACATATAGTCTCACATACAGAAGGAACAGGATGACTGACCTCTATTACATATAGTCTCCCATACAGATGGAACAGGACGACTGACCCTCTACTACATATTCTCTCACATACAGAAGGAACAGGACGACTGACCTCTACTACATATAGTCTCACATACAGAAGGAACAGGACGACTGACCTCTACTACATATAGTCTCACATACAGAAAGAACAGGACGACTGACTTCTACTACATATAGTCTCATATAAAGAAGGAACAGGATGACTGACCTCTACTACATATAGTCTTACATACAGAAGGAACAGGACGACTGACCCTCTACTACATATAGTCTCACATACAGAAGGAACAGGACGACTGAGCCTCTACTACATATAGTCTCACATACAGAAGGAACAGGACGACTGACCTCTACTACATATAGTCTCACATACAGAAGGAACAGGACGACTGACCTCTACTACATATAGTCTCACATACAGAAGGAACAGGACGACTGAGCCTCTACTACATATAGTCTCACATACAGAAGGAACAGGACGACTGACCTCTACTACATATAGTCTCACACACAGAAGGAACAGGACGACTGACCTCTACTACATATAGTCTCACATACAGAAGGAACAGGACGACTGACCTCTACTACATATAGTCTCACATACAGAAGGAACAGGACGACTGACCTCTACTACATATAGTCTCACATACAGAAGGAACAGGACGACTGACCTCTACTACATATAGTCTCACATACAGATGGAACAGGACGACTGACCTCTACTACATATAGTCTCACATACAGAAGGAACAGGACGACTGACCCTCTACTACATATAGTCTCACATACAGAAGGAACAGGACGACTGACCTCTACTACATATAATTTCACATACAGAAGGAACAGGACGACTGACCTCTACTACATATAGTCTCACATACAGAAGGAACAGGACGACTGACCTCTACTACATATAGTCTCACATACAGAAAGAACAGGATGACTGACCTCTATTACATATAGTCTCACATACAGATGGAACAGGACGACTGACCCTCTACTACATATAGTCTCACATGCAGAAGGAACAGGACGATTGACCTCTACTACATATAGTCTCACATACAGAAGGAACAGGACGACTGACCTCTACTACATATAATCTCACATACAGAAGGAACAGGACGACTGAGCCTCTACTACATATAGTCTCACATTCAGAAGGACGACTGACCTCTAACAGGACGACTGACTGACCTCTACTACATATAGTCTCACATACAGAAGGAACAGGACGACTGACCTCTACTACATATAGTCTCACATACAGAAGGAACAGGACGACTGACCTCTACTACATATAGTCTCACATACAGAAGCTACAGAAGGAACAGGACGACTGACCTCTACTACATATAGTCTCACATACAGAAGGAACAGGACGACTGACCTCTACTACATATAGTCTCACATACAGAAGGAACAGGATGACTGACCTCTACTACATATAGTCTCACATACAGAAGGAACAGGACGACTGACCTCTACTACATATAGTCTCACATACAGAAGGAACAGGACGACTGACCTCTACTACATATAGTCTCACATACAGAAGGAACAGGACGACTGACCTCTACTACATATAGTCTCACATACAGAAGGAACAGGACGACTGACCTCTACTACATATAGTCTCACATACAGAAGGAACAGGACGACTGACCTCTACTACATATAGTCTCACATACAGAAGGAACAGGACGACTGACCCTCTACTACATATAGTCTCACATACAGAAGGAACAGGACGACTGACCTCTACTACATATAGTCTCACATACAGAAGGAACAGGACGACTGACCTCTACTACATATAGTCTCACATACAGAAGGAACAGGACGACTGACCTCTACTACATATAGTCTCACATACAGAAGGAACAGGACGACTGACCTCTACTACATATAATCTCACATACAGAAGGAACAGGACGACTGAGCCTCTACTACATATAGTCTCACATACAGAAGGAACAGGACGACTGACCTCTACTACATATAGTCTCACATACAGAAGGAACAGGACGACTGACCTCTACTACATATAGTCTCACATACAGAAGGAACAGGACGACTGACCTCTACTACATATAGTCTCACATACAGAAGGAACAGGACGACTGACCTCTACTACATATAGTCTCACATACAGAAGGAACAGGACGACTGACCTCTACTACATATAGTCTCACATACAGAAGGAACAGGACGACTGACCTCTACTACATATAGTCTCACATACAGAAGGAACAGGACGACTGACCTCTACTACAACACATACAGATGGAACAGGACGACTGACCCTCTACTACATATTCTCTCACATACAGAAGGAACAGGACGACTGACCTCTACTACATATAGTCTCACATACAGAAGGAACAGGACGACTGACCTCTACTACATATAGTCTCACATACAGAAAGAACAGGACGACTGACTTCTACTACATATAGTCTCATATAAAGAAGGAACAGGACGACTGACCTCTACTACATATAGTCTCACATACAGAAGGAACAGGACGACTGACCTCTACTACATATAGTCTCACATACAGAAGGAACAGGACGACTGACCTCTACTACATATAGTCTCACATACAGAAGGAACAGGACGACTGACCTCTACTACATATAGTCTCACATACAGAAGGAACAGGACGACTGACCTCTACTACATATAGTCTCACATACAGAAGGAACAGGACGACTGACCTCTACTACATATAGTCTCACATACAGAAGGAACAGGACGACTGACCTCTACTACATATAGTCTCACATACAGAAGGAACAGGACGACTGACCTCTACTACATATAGTCTCACATACAGAAGGAACAGGACGACTGACCTCTACTACATATAGTCTCACATACAGAAGGAACAGGACGACTGACCTCTACTACATATAGTCTCACATACAGAAGGAACAGGACGACTGACCTCTACTACATATAGTCTCACATACAGATGGAACAGGCCGACTGACCTCTACTACATATAGTCTCACATACAGAAGGAACAGGACGACTGACCCTCTACTACATACAGTCTCACATACAGAAGGAACAGGACGACTGACCTCTACTACATATAATTTCACATACAGAAAGAACAGGACGACTGACCTCTACTACATATAGTCTCACATACAGAAGGAACAGGACGACTGACCTCTACTACATATAGTCTCACATACAGAAGGAACAGGATGACTGACCTCTATTACATATAGTCTCACATACAGATGGAACAGGACGACTGACCCTCTACTACATATAGTCTCACATGCAGAAGGAACAGGACGATTGACCTCTACTACATATAGTCTCACATACAGAAGGAACAGGACGACTGACCTCTACTACATATAATCTCACATACAGAAGGAACAGGACGACTGAGCCTCTACTACATATAGTCTCACATACAGAAGGAAAAGGACGACTGAGCCTCTACTACATATCGTCTCACATACAGAAGGAACAGGGCGACTGACCTCTACTACATATAGTCTCACATACAGAAGGAACAGGATGACTGACCTCTATTACATATAGTCTTACATACAGAAGGAACAGGACGACTGACCTCTACTACATATAATTTCACATACAGAAGGAACAGGACGACTGACCTCTACTACATATAGTCTCACATACAGAAGGAACAGGACGACTGACCTCTACTACATATAGTCTCACATACAGAAGGAACAGGACGACTGACCTCTACTACATATAGTCTCACATACAGAAGGAATAGGACGACTGACCTCTACTACATATAGTCTCACATACAGAAGGAACAGGACGACTGACCTCTACTACATATATTCTCACATACAGAAGGAACAGGACGACTGACCTCTACTACATATAGTCTCACATACAGAAGGAACAGGACGACTGACCTCTACTACATATAGTCTCACATACAGAAGGAACAGGACGACTGACCTCTACTACATATAATTTCACATACAGAAGGAACAGGACGAATGACCACTACTACATATAGTCTCACATACAGAAGGAACAGGATGACTGACCTCTACTACATATAGTCTCACATACAGATGGAACAGGACGACTGACCCCTACTACATATAGTCTCACATACAGAAGGAACAGGACGACTGACCCTCTACTACATATAGTCTCACATACAGAAGGAACAGGACGACTGACCTCTACTACATATAGTCTCACATACAGAAGGAACAGGACGACTGACCTCTACTACATATAGTCTCACATACAGAAGGAACAGGACGACTGACCTCTACTACATATAGTCTCACATACAGAAGGAAAAGGACGACTGAGCCTCTACTACATATCGTCTCACATACAGAAGGAACAGGGCGACTGACCTCTACTACATATAGTCTCACATACAGAAGGAACAGGACGACTGACCTCTACTACATATAGTCTCACATACAGAAGGAACAGGACGACTGACCTCTACTACATATAGTCTCACATACAGAAGGAACAGGACGACTGACCTCTACTACATATAGTCTCACATACAGAAGGAACAAGACGACTGACCTCTACTACATATAGTCTCACATACAGAAGGAACAGGACGACTGACCTCTACTACATATAGTCTCACATACAGAAGGAACAGGACGACTGACCTCTACTACATATAGTCTCACATACAGAAGGAACAAGACGACTGACCTCTACTACATATAGTATCACATACAGAAGGAACAGGACGACTGACCTCTACTACATATAGTCTCACATACAGAAGGAACAGGACGACTGACCTCTACTACATATAGTCTCACATACAGAAGGAACAGGACGACTGACCCTCTACTACATATAGTCTCACATACAGAAGGAACAGGACGACTGACCTCTACTACATATAGTCTCACATACAGAAGGAACAGGACGACTGACCTCTACTACATATAGTCTCACATACAGAAGGAACAGGACGACTGACCTCTACTACATATAGTCTCACATACAGAAGGAACAGGACGACTGACCTCTACTACATATAGTCTCACATACAGAAGGAACAGGACGACTGAGCCTCTACTACATATAGTCTCACATACAGAAGGAACAGGACGACTGACCTCTACTACATATAGTCTCACATACAGAAGGAACAGGACGACTGACCTCTACTACATATAGTCTCACATACAGAAGGAACAGGACGACTGACCTCTACTACATATAGTCTCACATACAGAAGGAACAGGACGACTGACCTCTACTACATATAGTCTCACATACAGAAGGAACAGGACGACTGACCTCTACTACATATAGTCTCACATACAGAAGGAACAGGACGACTGACCTCTACTACATATAGTCTCACACACAGAAGGAACAGTACGACTGACCTCTACTACATATAGTCTCACATTCAGAAGGAACAGGACGACTGACCTCTACTACATATATTCTCACATACAGATCGAACAGGACGACTGACCTCTACTACATATAGTCTCACATACAGAAGGAACAGGACGACTGACCCTCTACTACATACAGTCTCACATACAGAAGGAACAGGACGACTGACCTCTACTACATATAATTTCACATACAGAAGGAACAGGACGAATGACCACTACTACATATAGTCTCACATTCAGAAGGAACAGGACGACTGACCTCTACTACATATAGTCTCACATACAGAAGGAACAGGATGACTGACCTCTATTACATATAGTCTCACATACAGATGGAACAGGACGACTGACCCTCTACTACATATAGTCTCACATGCAGAAGGAACAGGACGATTGACCTCTACTACATATAGTCTCACATACAGAAGGAACAGGACGACTGACCTCTACTACATATAATCTCACATACAGAAGGAACAGGACGACTGAGCCTCTACTACATATAGTCTCACATACAGAAGGAAAAGGACGACTGAGCCTCTACTACATATCGTCTCACATACAGAAGGAACAGGGCGACTGACCTCTACTACATATAGTCTCACATACAGAAGGAACAGGATGACTGACCTCTATTACATATAGTCTCCCATACAGATGGAACAGGACGACTGACCTCTACTACATATAGTCTCACATACAGAAGGAACAGGACGACTGACCCTCTACTACATATAGTCTCACATACAGAAGGAACAGGACGACTGACCTCTACTACATATAGTCTCACATACAGAAGGAACAGGACGACTGACCTCTACTACATATAGTCTCACATACAGAAGGAACAGGATGACTGACCTCTACTACATATAGTCTCACATACAGAAGGAACAGGACGACTGACCTCTACTACATATAGTCTCACATACAGAAGGAACAAGACGACTGACCTCTACTACATATAGTATCACATACAGAAGGAACAAGACGACTGACCTCTACTACATATAGTCTCACATACAGAAGGAACAGGACGACTGACCCTCTACTACATATAGTCTCACATACAGAAGGAACAGGACGACTGACCTCTACTACATATAGTCTCACATACAGAAGGAATAGGACGACTGACCCTCTACTACATATAGTCTCACATACAGAAGGAACAGGACGACTGACCTCTACTACATATAGTCTCACATACAGAAGGAACAGGACGACTGACCTCTACTACATATAGTCTCACATACAGAAGGAACAGGACGACTGACCTCTACTACATATAATCTCACATACAGAAGTAACAGGACGACTGACCTCTACTACATATAATCTCACATACAGAAGGAACTGGACGACTGACCTCTACTACATGTAGTCTCACATACAGAAGGAACAGGACGACTGACCTCTACTACATATAGTCTCACATACAGAAGGAACAGGACGACTGACCTCTACTACATGTAGTCTCACATACAGAAGGAACAGAGGGACTGACTTCTACTACATATAGTCTCATATAAAGAAGAAACAGGACGACTGACTTCTACTACATATAGTCTCACATACAGAAGGAACAGGACGACTGAGCCTCTACTACATATAGTCTCACATACAGAAGGAACAGGACGACTGACCTCTACTACATATAGTCTCACATACTGAAGGAACTGGACAACTGACCTCTACTACATATAGTCTCACATACAGAAGGAACAGGACGACTGACCTCCACTACATATAGTCTCACATACAGAAGGAACAGAACGACTAACCTCTACTACATATAGTCTCACATACAGAAGGAACAGGACGACTGACCTCTACTACATATAGTCTCACATACAGAAGGAACAGAACGACTGACCCTCTACTACATTTAGTCTCACATACAGAAGGAAAAGAACGACTGACCCTCTACTACATATAGTCTCACATACAGAAGGAACAGGACGACTGACCTCCACTACATATAGTCTCACATACAGAAGGAACAGAACGACTGACCCTCTACTACATATAGTCTCACATACAGAAGGAACAGGACGACTGACCTCTACTACATATAGTCTCACATACAGAAGGAACAGGACGACTGACCCTCTACTACATATAGTCTCACATACAGAAGGAACAGGACGACTGACCTCTGCTACATATAGTCTCACATACAGAAGTAACAGGACGACTGACCTCTAATGCGTGCAGTAAGCGATAACTAATATGAGTATTCACAGAGCTAAGAACATACTTATGTCAACCAAATTGTTACAGATCCACATGGCACGTGACAGCAAGACCTGGCATCATAAGTTTGTCGAAGGCCTATACTCCTGGGGGAGTTCAAAGGTTGAAACGAGAAGACTCGACTGGACTCGGGACTTGCCAACTTTGACGAACCAACTTCGTCGTCCTTATTCATAATGCCCTCGTACACAGAAACCGAAAATGGCGTTGTGTACCTGGTTCAGATAAAATACGCTAACTGAGAACATAATGTTCTGTTACTGTTGATAGTGATTGAGGTGATTTTGTTTCTACTATAGGTGACTGTGACTATTAACAATGTTAGATGAACAATGAGCTGTTCAACGTTATTGATATGGACATACGACTCCACTTGAGACTTGGGCTAACAGACTTGAGACTTGGATTAAAAGACGGGCTAACAGACTTGAGACTTGGATTAAAAGACGTGAGACTTGGAATTAAACGATTTAAGACTTGGGCTAAATGACTTGAGACATTGGACTAAAAGACTTGAGACTTGGATTACGTTGATTTCAGACTTGGGCTAAAAGACTTAAGACTTGTATTAAACGATTCGAGACTTTCACTAAAAGACTTGAGACTTGTATTAAACGATTTGAGACTTGGACTAACAGACTTGAACTAAAAGACTTCAGACTTGCACAAAAAGATTTGAGAAGTGGGCTAAAATACTTGATACTTGGATTAAACGATTTGAGACTTTGATTAAAAGACTTGAGACTTGGACTAAAAGACTTGAGACTTGGATTAAATGATTTAAGAATTGGACTAAAAGAATTGAGACTAGGCTAATAGAAGTGAGACTTGGATTAAACGATTTGATACTTGGACTAAAATACGTGAGACTTGGGCTAAAGACTTGAGACTTGCATTAAATGATTTAAGAATTGGACTAAAAGAATTGAGACTATGGCTAATAGAAGTGAGACTTGGATTAAATGAATTTGATACTTGGACGAAAATACGTGAGACTTGGCTAAAAGACTTTTGAGACTTGAATTAAAAAGACTTGAGACTTGGAATTAAACGATTTGAAACTTGGACTAAACAGACCTGTAGACTTGGATTAAACGATTTTTGAGACTTGGACTAAGTTAACAGACTTGAGACTTGGTCCTAAAAGACTTGAGAATTGGACTAAAAGACATGAGATTTGTGCTAAAAGACTTGGGACTTGGGATTAATTAAAAGATTTGAGATTTGGGCGAAAAGAATTGAGACTTGGATAAAACGATTTGAGAGTTGGACAAAATACTTGATAGACTTGGATAAAGGCACTTGAGTTTATGATTTAAAAACTTGAGACTTGGGCTAAAAGACTTGAGAGACTTGGATTAAAACGACTTGAGACTTAGATTAAAACAACTGAAGATTCGGACTAAAAAGACTTAAGACTATGGCTAAAAGACTTGAGACTTGGACTAACAGACTTGAACTTAGGTCAAAAGACTTGAGCTCCGCTAAAAGACTTGGGGACTTTGGCTGAAAGACTTGAGGACTTGGGCTAAAAGTATTCTTGCTGTTTGGATTTGAAAAACGATTTTAAGACTTAGACTAAAGGGATTGAGACTTGGACTAACGACTTGAGACTTAGATTAAAACAATTGAAGATTCGGACTAAAAGACTTGAGATTATGGTTAAAGTAGACTTGAGACTTGGATTAAATGATTTGAGACTTGGACTAAAAGACTTGAGACTTGGGCTAAAAGACTTAGACTTGGATTAAAGACTTGATACTTAGATTAAACGATTTGAGAATTTGGCTAAAAGACATGAGACTTGGATTAAACGATTTGAGACCTTGGACTTATAGACTTGAGACTTGGGCTAAAAGACTTGAGACTTAGATTAAAACGATATTTGAGACTTGAACTAAAAGACTTAGACATGGGTTAAAAGGACTTGAGACTTGGGCTAAAAGAACTTGCTACTTGGATTAAATGATTTGAGACTTGGACTAAAGACTTGAGACTTGGATTTAAACGATTTAAGATTCGGGACTAAAGACTTGAGGCTATGGCTAAAGACGTGAGACTATGATTAAACGATTTGAGACTTGGACTAACAGACCATGAGACTTGGGCTAAAAGACTTTGAGACTTGGATTTTAAACGATTTGAGACTTGAGCTTAAAAGACTTGCTACTTTTGATTAAACGATTTGATACTTGACTAAAAGAACTCGAGACTTGGACTAAATGACTTTGAGACTAGGATTAAACGATTCGAGACTTGGACTAAAAGACTTGAGACTTGGGCAAAAAAGACTTGATACTATTGGGCTAAAAGACTTGAGACGTAGGATAGCAGGACTTGAGACTGTGACTAAAAAGACTTGAATTTTTACTTAGACTGAACTAAAAACACTTTGAGTTTTGGAGTTAGAAACTCTTAAACTTGACTTGAGACTTGAACTAAGAGACTTGCAAACTTGATTGAGACTTAGACAAAGAGACTAGAGTGACATGAGACTTGGGACTAAGAGACTTGAAACTTGACTTGAGACTTGGACTAAAAGACTTGACACTTGACTTGAGACTTAGACTAAAGACTTGAAACTTGATTTGAGGCTTGGACTACAAGGACTTCAAACATGACTTGAAAAATCGTTAGTAAAGACCGTCTCATAAACATTATAATTATCATCATCAGTTATCATCATCGTCATATTCCACCACAGCTCGTGCATGCATCATCAACATCAACATTATCATTATACCCAAAATCATTAGCACCCATGCACCATCAAATCATCGCCATCACACTCATCATCACCATTATAAGTAATTCATCCAAAATCATCAATCATTATCACCTGCATCATCACCTACAACATCGGTCCATAGTCATCATAGTCGTCACCAAATGCATCACCATCATAACCAATCACCACCATTTGCTTCATTCATCATTATTACTTGCATCAGTATTATCATCATAAACACCTGCTCATTAATGGTCCATCGTCATTCATCATAACTTGTATCATTATAACCATCAGCATCATCACACAAATCTTCAATCATCACCAACAACATCATCATAGCTAACATCATCATCACATTAACAATATCATCGCCAACATCATCAACAATACCATATTATCATTGCCAACAGAACCACCAAACATCATCGTCACAGCTAACATCGTCACATCATTAACAATAACATCGTCCAACATCATCAAACAATACCAATATTAACATCATCAACTTCATCTCAAATACCAAATATTATCTATCAACCCAACACCACAACAACATCATCACCAACAACATCGTTTATTCTTTGTCTCTCAGCTCCTTGTGCTGCACAAGTATTCAAGCATTTATCATCACCATCAATATTGTCATCTTCATAACCATCTCATAATGACCCACCACCATCTCATAATCATCCAGTTCATCATCATCTTCCACAACTATCCTTGTCAGTGTTATTCGTTTGTCTCTCAGCTCATTGTGGAACACAAGCCTGCAAGCAGCTATAATCACCATCATTATTGGTGTTCTTTCATAATCATCTCATAATCATCTAGTTTATCATCATATCACCAGCATCACTAAAAAACCACAACTATCGTTAAAAATCCCCCATTCAACTATCTCCCTCAGTTTGGAGGGATTTCAATTGATATGGATACAAACACCAGCACACCTATTTGTGTTTTGCATATGCTGACCGAAACGAAAGCGACTCAAGACATTCGTTCTATTCTGTACGGCGACGCCTAGTCATTCACATGGGATTGGAGGGAACAAGGCACTAATGGTCATACTGGGGGTGCCTAAAGCAGCGCGTCTGGGTGGGGTACTCACGGGGGGGAAGGTTTGACACGACTAAGCAAGATAGCTCTGGATACTCTGCGATCCTAGTTAGATGTCTAGTATGTCAGAAAATTAACTAATGGACTGCTAGATACAGTAAGTTAGGATAATCTATTCTATTCAGAAAAGCTGTAAGTGAGATTTTTTTAGTTACCGTGAGCGTATTAGCAGTATGGTTAGAGTCGATATCCTCAAACTAAAGAGATTCCTATTACTAGTAGCTGACACATATTCTATAGTAGAAGTTAGAATACCCGACCAAAAAGCTGGTAATTTTTGC
>JAMPIV010012150.1:0-80000 GCA_024509875.1 Oreohelix idahoensis
TCTTTTGGGTCTTGTCGGATTCTACAGAAAGTTCTTACCTAATGTTTCAGAAGTTACTTCAGTTCTGTCAAGGAAGAACTCTCCAAATAAGATTCTTCTTCTTCTTTTTGATCCTTAGCCGCCGACCGTCAAAGCAGTCAGTGGCCATCACACCTAGTGGCGTCTTGTAGGGCAACAACAAATTGATTCCACTTTGCTCGGTCGGTGGCCATCCTTCGTACAGTTCCCCAACTCTGGTTCATTCCCTACATCACAGCCTCCACAGGCCTCCGCCAGGTTGTTTTTGGTCGGCCTCTCTTTCGTTTTCCTTCAGGGGTCCAAATCATAGCTGTTCTTGTGATGGCATCCGGGTCTCTTCTGAGGACATGACCAACCCAGCTCCAGCGTCTGCCAGCTATGATGGTGTGCATGTCCTCTTGCTTGCTACAAGTAAGCAGACCATTTATTGTTGTTTCCGTAACGTGCGATTTTTTTACATAGACAGGGGTGTCAGCCCTATGCTAAAACCCCCAACCTGGAGGACCAGGGTACCAGCTTTTGTCTGACCCCTACCCACACAGACCAGTCCAGCTTGGTTGAACCTACCAGGAGTAAAACTCCCACTGGCATAGCTCTGGGGATTGTCAGGGTACGCAAGCTGCCATACCGCTACAAGGTATAGGTACCATTGATGGCAGACCCAAATAAGATTGTTTGGACTCATTCATGTGATGAGTCATTACATTTATTGAAATCTTGTTTCTATAAATCAACAATTTTAAGATTGTCTGATACTAGACTTCCTTTTATCATTAGGGTCGACGCCTCTGCTTCGGGGATAAGTGGTACACTGCTGCAGAGTTTCGAAGATAATCTTCGTCCAATTCTATATGTCAGTCGAGAACTGACACCAACAGAAAAAAAATACCCCATCGTCGACCCGGAATTACTCGCGCTGGTGTTTTGTTTTGCAAAATTGCAGCGCTGTCTTATTGGCGCGAAATTCGTCCTGGAAATAGATCAGCGGGCGTTGTCTTACCTCAAAACAGCTAAATTTCGTAATGAGAAAGCAGACAGAGCAGCACTCGCGCTCCAGCGATGCGACTACGAAATACGAGCAATAAAATGCAGTCAGAACGTATTGGCTGTTGTTCTGTCTCGGTGTGTAAAAGACCTACTGTCAGCTAATAACACTGAAAATTCGAGTACTGATGTGACGTTACAGCAAACTAATCCACGAAATTGTCATCAGATTAACCAATAGACAGTGTACAACATGTTCACATATGTTGCTGAAAATGCTTGTTCTTGCTTGAATCTGATGAGTTACTACAGCTGCTTCGTATCGAGTACTTATGAAGACATTGATGAACACAACTATTTCACACTATCATATTGTTTCAGCGATAAAATGGAATAAATCGCTTATTGAAGATAGTAATACTATTTGCTTAAATGGACCATGATCACTCGGCACATGATGATGATGAATCCTGAAATCGCCGGTTGCATGTTATACCTTGAATTGCTCAACTTATCACATAGATATCAGGAATTTGATGTACTTTATCCTTATACTGCTTATGTGCACGAACCACGCATTAATTGCTTGACTACAAATAATCTAACATTCTGAAACATGTCAGTCCGATAATGTATTTCGTTTGGACATTGTGAATTTCAAGCCGAAAGTCAAGGGAATTAACTCATGATCGCTTATTATGGACTTCGATGGGACGTAACTAAATAAATGAAACTTGTGATGTTTGAATTCTGTCTAATTTGAAATGGAACTGTAGACGCTGTTTTATTGGAGGTCGATACAGCCGTCTACTAGGGTGTGCTGATTACGCGAAGTTCCTTTTTTTTTCTTTAAATAACAAATTCATCAGTCAACATCAATGCAACAGGGACACGTCAACGGGTGCCAAGTTGATTATAGGCGAACTCGTTGATGTAGAAAACAGTACATGGTTTATTGTGACAATATACTTGAAACGGTAGACAAGATATTCAACAACGTTTGACAGTCCAGACAACATCATTAAAATAATAGATAGCTTGATATTCGCATACGTAAAGTTAATGTTCATACATGATCAAGCAGTTCGAGTCATACACTATGGAATCATTTAACGGTCGACCTTGTGTCAAGGACAGATACTCTCATGGTTATCCCTCGTATCATTTTCAATCTATATCTTTGTATGATAACATCTGTCCACCTTAAATGGCCTCGACAAAAACATTCATTGAAACCTTGAATGATTTATATACTAGGCATCCTCTTGCCTATACAAAAGAAGGTTAAGTCTAGTACCTTGATTGACCTCTCTTTGTAGCCGTGACTTGTTTGACGGCAGTCCAATAATTCAACGAAATTACAAACATTTTAATAGCATAATTCCTTTATGGTATATGTAAGCTTTCCGTGATTAGACTCCCCAAATTATTCCATTCTAGTACCATCGAGCGTAGGTTCTAGCTGGAGATTCTTTGGGTGACACTACACGATTGAATAAATATATATTAATAAATTCCACTTGATTAAATTAAAGTGGACTAAGACTTACGTCCGTAACACCTGACAATGACTTTCCTCACTGAGTCATGTCACCTAAATATTTGTCCAAACAATTGGAACAAGAATCATAATAGACCATAGGTCTCACTCAGATACTGGATTGTTTTATCAAGCTCCGACGTCATTTGATTTGTTTGGCAAACAAGCGCGCCCGAAGATTCCCATACGCAAAATAGTGCGTTTACGTGCGCGATAAATAAAATATACAAAGTCTATCACCAACATCTATGTTGGTGTGTACTCTCTTAACAAATGTAGGACCTGATGACTACTTGTGAATGTTAAGGACTCATAAAGGACGCAACAGGAACATTCGTCATTAAACTTTAAATATTCATACAACTTGCATTCGAACGTGGAAGATAATCATGGACAATTGCGATTATAAAAATGTTCGCGGGACTTTAGCTGGTTATTACTGAACCAGTACGGATGACATTGAAATATTAATGCTTTAAATACGGTGCTTTAATTACACAGCCCTACCAAAAAAAAATTTATTTTTGGTGCCAAACATTTTACTCTTGATTGTACATAAATGAGGCCTGCTTAATCCAAATATCACATTTACTTGTCTGTAGCAGCTCTAGTTTTTGAGATACAGACATATTTGTATTTCATTAATACAGGGTGCCCCCCAAAAAAAAAAAAAAACGGGCCCGCGAGCGCACAAACAGTGCGCGCGCGGGCCCGTTTTTTTTTTTTTTTTTTTTGGGTCACCCTGTATTATTACAATATTTTCTGCGACAGTGAACTTGTTGGAAAAGAAAATCATTAAAATTTGGAATTCCAGTGGTTTGAAGAGAGCCCAAGAACCACTATGATGACTGTTATCTCTGTGTTGTGAATATTAAGGGAATTAATGGAAAAAATCACAAAAAGTGGAAATATCCAGATTTAGATTCTGCTAGGCGACCTGTTCCACACGGAGATGACACACCAATTCCAACTTTCAGTCAGATTTCGGATTCCCTGCTAGAAGATGGGACAGCAGTGGCATGTGGAACGACAAGTGACAGTGATAGTGATTTCAAAGGTGATTTTTCAGATGCTCAACGCTTCGACCAACTTGAACTAAATGATCTAATCCGAGATCTATATCTCTCCAAGGAATCTTCAGAACTTTTGGCTTCAAGATTGAAAGAAAAAAAATTACTGACTGCTGAAACAAAGGTTACATTTTATCGCAGCAGAGAGCAAGGTTTTATTCCATTCTTTTGTAAAGACAAAAACCTTGTGTTTTGTGCTAATGTAGGAGGTCTTGTTAACAAAATGGGTGTAAGTTATACACCAGATGAGTGGCGACTTTTCATTGACAGCTCTAAAAGAAGTTTGAAGGGTGTTCTCTTACACAATGGTAACAAATATATGGCTCAATTCCAATTGCTCATTCTACTACAATGAAGGAGGAGTATGCTACAATAAGCACAGTTCTGGAAAAATTGAAGTATTTAGAACATAACTGGATGGTTTGTGTAGATCTTAAAATGATGAACTTCTTGCTTGGCCAGCAAATGTTATTCACCAAATATCCATGCTTTATATGTTTATGGGATAGCAGGGCAAAAGATATGCACTGGATAAAGAAGCAGTGGCCGTTGACGGATGAATTTAAAGTTGGAGAAAAAAAAATATTGTCAATAAGCCTCTCATTGATCGAAAAAGAGATCTACTGCCACCATTACATATAAAGCTTGGCTTGATGAAGCAGTTTGTTAAGGCACTGAACACAGATGGTACCTGTTTTAATTACTTATGCAGAAAGTTTCCAGAATTGAGCATAGACAAACTTAAAGCTGGAATTTTTGATGGACCTCAAATTATAAAGTTAATAAATGATCTAAATTTTATTGATTCCATGAACAAAACAGAGTCCACAGCCTGGACATCATTTGTTTTAGTTGTGCAAAACTTTCTGGGTAACTTTAAAGCAGACAATTATTCTGAATTAGTTGGAAACATGCTGTCGAGTTTTTGTGAACTTGGATGCAACATGAGCATAAAATTGCACTACCTCCATAACCATTTATATTTATTTCCGGAGAATCTTGGTGACTTTAGTGAGGAGCAAGGTGAAAGATTTCACCAAGATATAAAAACAATGGAAGACAGATACCAGGGACTTTGGGATGCCCACATGATGGCAGATTACTGTTGGACCCTTAAGCGTGACTGTCCGGGCATATCACATTCCAGGAAGTCCTCGAAAAGATCCCTTTTGCGTGTTGACTAAACAAGTGCTAGTGATAAAGTTTTATTACATTTTTGGTAATATATGCACAGTAATTACATATAATATGAATGCAGACTAAAGTCAAAATGCCACTGATAGCACCTAACTCTAGGATTGTACATAACAATTGCCCTACTAATATGGTCATTCTTAGTTATCTCAAAAACTAGAGCTGATAGAAAAAATCTGATTACATTTTTGGAATCAGCAACCCAAAATTACCCAAGAACAGCTATAAAATTTAAGGCACCAAAATGTGTGTATACCAGTGTTATCTGTTAATTAGTTTTAATTAGATTGATGAGATTCTGTATTTGACATAAGTCAGTACAACACTCACACTAATTATATAAATGAACGTTATAATTGTTCTCACAACAAGTTCGTAAGTTATACCATATATCAGAGTAACCTTACCTGATTGGACACACAACTTTGTCATTTTAAAACATAAATAAAAATTGACACCACAATATACCGTATGGTACAGGTAACTCCGATGGACACATGACGATAATCTTTTCTCGTATGATGATGCAATCATTAACATTACAAATATGATTGTCTGCCTAACTTCATCTGTTTACGTTGTTTAAACATGTTTATGTGCTGTAATGCTTTGTATCATTGCTTTTAACTATTGAGTAGTCATTTGACAACTGAGACTTGACGTGACTGATAGGTGTTACTGGATGGTGTGATGTATGCGAGTTGATGTATTGCTGTCATTATTTTTGATGGGTTGTGGACACTTAGTCATGGCTACCTCACGTTGGTGTTAAATGCATTTTGTCTTGAGTAGACATTGGTGATGGCTCATATACCATTGTCCACACTTTTAGTGTTAAATTGACAACCCTGCGTCAAACCTGGGTGGTATTCTAGTTCTTACTTCTTGTGAAATTTGATGTTACCATATTTCACTTTGGTGATTTTGTGCTCACACTACATAAATAATCAAAACTTTGTTTTAATTTTTTTTGCCGGGGCAGGGGGTTAGGGGTTGGGTTGATTCTTCTTGTTCTTTGATCCTTAGCTAGTAGTGCAATGTCATCTGCATATTTCAGATCTTCAAATGTAGAAAATGTAGTCCATCTTATTCCTCTTGGATTGCCCTCTGTTGTCTGGCGCATCACCCAGTCTATGACTGTTTAAAATAGAGTGGTTGATAAAGGGCATCCCTGTCGTACTCCTGTCTTCATCTCAAAAGTTAGGTTGCTCTGTCCTACGCTACACGTGAAGTTTGCATAAAGGCTTTTAATGATTGACACTATACAGCTTGGAACTCCATTAGCCCTCAGTATTTTCAATAAACTGTCCATATTTATACTGTCAAAAGCCTTTTCAAAATCAACGAAATTAATGTAGGGCTGTCTCTGCCATTCTGAGCACTGCTGTATAGTGTTCCTGAGGGTAAATATATGATCTGCACATCTTCTGTTCTTTTTAAATCCTGCTTGTTCTTTCCTCAGTTTGTGGTCTACTGCTTTGAAATTCTCTGTATAATTATCCTGCCTATTATTTTGCTGGGAACTGAGAGAAGAGTTATTCCTCCGCAGTTATTGCAGTCTGCAAGATCTCCATTCTTGGGCAATTTGACAATTATTCCTTTGTTCCACTCCGTTGGTGTTGTCCCTGTTTTCCAGACTTGTGCAAATAGTGGTTCTAATAGTTCTGCTGCTAGCTCAGGATCTGTTTTAAATAGCTCTGCATTTAAGTTATCATGGCCAGGAGCTTTTTCATTCTTTAACCCTTTGATTGCTGTGATGATTTCTTCTTTCCGTGGAATGTCTTTTAACATCTAAATCATTTTCAGCCTCAGGAACATTCAATTGTGTCTCTGGTGGTTCCTTGTTCAGAGTTTCTCTGAAATGCTCTGCCCATCTTGTTTCCTGTCCCTCTGCTGTCATGATGAGATTTCCTTGCTTATTTCTTACTAATGTAATATTGTTTGCACTTCGTTTTTAGCTGATGGTTTTAGTTATTTTGTATCCTGTGCTTTGTTCATTTCTCAGTGCTGCCTCTTCTGCCTGTCTTGCAAGATCGTTTAGGAAATTCCTTTTGTTGGCTCGGGTTTGATTTGCTGCTTTCCTTATGTATTGTTGAAATGGTGTTGAATTTCTGGTCTATATCATCAGCCAATGTCTTTTGCTGACTGTTGGAAAATTGATATCGCTTCTCTATATCAGCCTTGCAACTACGGTACCAGCAAAAAAAAAAAAGAAAACAACTCAAGATGTATACAAACGTATATTTAAGAAATCAAGACGCAGAAGACAAAATTACGGTCACAGTATCCAACAAATACAAAGTCTTCCATCAGCTGGAAGATGGAGCAAATACAAAAGACCACTGGCAACAGATAAAAATTTACGGAATGAGCCAGATGAAGAAGTACTTTGGAGAATGCCAGCACAAATCACGGATAACAACAGAAACCATAAATAAAATAATAGACAAGAAAGTAGGTTTAAACAAGTAAAATCAGAAGTTCTAAAACCAAAACTTATTAATTGTACATAGAAGAGAAGAAAGAATAAGAAGACCAGCAGGAAATATACCAATGAACTGGAAAGAGCGGTAGAGGAAGCTGCAGCCAAAAGAAAAAGGTACACAGCCCAAAGAAGCAAACAGGAAAATATAATCAAGCAGATGGCTGTTAAGATACCTTTCTGTTATACATAATGTTCTGTTAATGTTGATGGATATGGAATGTTTCTGGTGGGTGGTGTGGTGCATCAAAGGCTGACAAGGACGAAGTCAGTATAGTCGGGCTTACAGGTGGCCGACAGGTGTGTAAATAAATAAATAAATAAATAAATAAATAAATAAATAAATAAATAAATAAATAAATAAATAAATATATATATATATATATATATATATATATATATATATATATATATATATATATATATATATATATATATTATATATATATATATATATATATATATATATATATATATATATATATATATATATATATATATATATATATATATATATATATATATATTATATATATATATATATATATAAATATATATATATATATATATATATATATATATATATATATATATATATATATATATATATATAAATATATATATATATATATATATATATATATATATATATATATATATATATATATATATATATATATATATATATATATATATATATATATATATATATATATATATATATATATATATATGCGCGAATGTCATAAGATCTTGAAATACAAGTCTCAGGTATCACCCACACAAGGTTAGAAAATCCACTAACGGGTAAGACTAGTGGGTTTATATTCACACAGTTTATTAACGACACAGGAATATCACAAAGTACACGAAGTAACAGCACATTGTCACAGGTTACAGTTCACAGCAAATCATGAAACATCAGGTAAGCAAAATCCATAGATAACTGAGTGCATAATCCACGGGAATATATATATCGTATCATCCAACACTCACAGTACATAGTAATAATAGTAATCCTTCAGGGAAGAATGTTTACATAAATATCCTTATAAATGATGATGATGGTGGCCGGAATAAACCATGGCCTCTAGAATATGAATCGTATCAAAAATTCCCACTGGTTGCTTCCACAGCAACTCATGTATATTATAACAACAGGGAAAAATTCATCATAGGAAATATGGATAATGGTGATGGCAAGTACAATCCATGGCCTTAAGAAAAAATCTCCAATACATCAAATTCTCCCCTTCACAAAAATACACTGGACGCACTAGCAAGACCATCCTGTCTTGAAGCTCTACCAGTTACCTCCTTTATCAGATTACAGACTCTCAATCCTCCTCAGTGAAGTTCGCTCATGCGCGAACTCACTGCTTGACGTGAGCTCAGCTCATCCGTCTCTCCCCCCACTATTACTACTAACATACAACAGTTTCTTTATTGTTTTTAAAAACTGACACAGAATCTGTTGATCCAAAATTACAAAGCACAAAGCCCCCAACTAGAAAATCATCTCATCACTAAAGCGTGCTTACTAGCGTGTGTACAAAAAAATCAGACCTGTACACAAAAAAACCCCAACACCTTTGACTCAAAATATGACTTAACAATGGCATAATCAAAGACAAGATTGGAAAATTGCTTAGCAATATACCAGTGCAAATAAAGAGGCGGACGAAACATTTTGAGGAACTTCTCAGTATACCAGATTCATAAAATTCCACACACAACCAACTAGCAGAAGAGGAGCTACAAGTCACACGTGAAAGACCAACTAAAGAAGAAATTTTTTTTTAACCAGAACGCTTCTAAATAGATGAGAAAACAACTGATCCATTTATTTATAATCCAGTGGACTCTGTCTAAGCAGTTGGATGATCTGGATTTTGCTGATGACTTGGCTCTTCTGTCCCATAACCGTAATCTAATCAGATGCAGGACAAGTTGAAAACACCCGATGAGAGGTCACAGCAATGGGGTCTGAAAATACACAGGGGAAAGACAAAAATAATGAGAATAAATGCAGGTAATGATAACAGGGTTGAACTTGAAGAAACACCAATACAAGATGTAGAATCATACACATATCTTGGCAGTAATATAGACAAAGTTGGAGGGACGGACGGCGATATCAAGATAAGAACACAAAAGGCAAGAAAAGCTTTCATTGCATTGGGAAATATAAGGAGATCAAGAGAAATAGGATCCAACACGAAAATAAGAATCTTCAACTCAAATGTCAAGTCAGTCCTATTGTATGGCTCGGAGACATGGAGAACAACAAAGACAACAACCAAAAAGCTATAGACTTTCATAAATGGGTGCTTGCGTAGAATAGATGGATTAAAATGATATGACAAGGTTACCAACGTGGAGCTGATGACAAGAACTAGACAAGCGCCAGTGGAACAAGAGATGAGAAGAAGATGATGGCGATGGATAGGACACACACTGAGAAAAACCTGTTAATAGCATTACAAGGCAGTCCTTGCTCTGGAACCCCCAGGGTATGAGGGGCAGAGGTAGACCAAGAAGCACATGGAGAAGAGAGCTGGAAACAGAGATGAAAATGATGAGGAGAACATTAAAGAACTTGAGATGATGGCACGTGACAGGAGGACTTGGCATGTGTTTGTTGAAGGCCTATGCTCCTTTGGGAGTGGAGGGTTATGAATGAATGTAGAAATATACTGCTCAAAAAAAGTTAAAGGCCACTTTCAATTTTTAGGTCATTTCAACTAAGCTGTTTTTTTTAAAACCTGAACACTCAGTCAAAAAAGTTTTGCTGCATTTTGTTGCATGCTTAAACAATGTTTGTTAATCTGACAATAAATCAAATCTGCGTTACGTGTGTGTACCTCCAAGGTCAATCAAATGTACGTGGTGGAAAGGGAAATAATGCATGTTTGAAAATGCTTCCTACGGCAAAGCCTGTTGATAACATTGCTGAAATTTGCTTTTCACGTGCAAGTCGTGACTATAGTGAACACATTTCACCCACTTTTCGGAAGGATCGGGCAATGGGTATGTTTGTAACATTTACCATTTTAGCCATGGCTCAGCTAAGACGCTTGACCAATGTTGACAGATGGAGAGCGATGGCATGGCTGCAGGATGATGTAGGGCTGCGAGAAGTTGCTAGGAGATTAGGAGTTGCCCACTCTGTCATACAAACTCTGCGTGATCGTTATAATGCAACCGGCAGTGTCGCAGAACAACGCAGGTCAGGACGTCCAAGGTCTACCACAAGACGGCAAGACACGCTGAGCCATGGCTAAAATGGTAAATGTTACAAACATACCCATTGCCCGTTCCTTCCGAAAAGTGGGTGACATGTGTTCACTATAATCACGACTTGCACGTGAAAAGCAAATTTCAGCAATGTTATCAACAGGCTTTGCTGTAGGAAGCATTTTCAAACATGCATTATTTCCCTTTCCACCACGTACATTTGATTGACCTTGGAGGTACACACACGTAACGCAGATTTGATTTATTGTCAGATTAACAAACATTGTTTAAGCATGCAACAAAATGCAGCAAAACTTTTTTGACTGAGTGTTCAGGTTTAAAAAAAAACAGCTTAGTTGAAATGACCTAAAAATTGAAAGTGGCCTTTAACTTTTTTTTAGCAGTATATTATAAACATTACTTGGTAAAGTCTGGGAGAGAGAAGAAATATTCAATAATATTTGAACAAAGTCTAGAACTGAACCCACCTCTTTGCATTGAATTTTTGGAGTATGAAAAGGCATTTGACATTGTAGACAAGAGAATTACTTTAAACATAATAGAGTACTCCTGAAGATAAATAACTTAATTAAAAAACATATATGAAGGCATTACGTCCAGAGTTCTTCACGAATGGCAACTTTACATAACGTTTTGGATAAAACCTGGAGCGAGATAGGGATGGCTCTTGTCTCCATATCTGTTGTTACTAGCAATAAATTGGGTTATTGTAACGAAGTGGTTTTAGAGGTTATCTGAGATAAGGCAAGATTGAGTGAGATACTGACTGTAGATAGAGGCAGAGACACGAATGTGAATAAAGAGTGAAAAATGACCTTCGAGGGAGGAGAAGATATGTCATGTATCAAATCTCTTCTTTCCGCCACCTTCGCAACAATCTTTAAATGTAATACTTTCACTCTTCCTCTCCACAATATACTACTTATGTCACTAAGGAAAGAACAGGTTAAAATTATATATATATATATATATATATATATATATATATATATATATATATATATATATATATATATATATATATATATATATATATATATATATATATATATATACCAACGGGCTGATCACCCGTTTGCCAGTCACTTCGATTACGGAAACAACAGCAGATGGATTGATTTGCCGTTGCCCTAAAGACGCCAATAGGCGTGATGGGAAACAATGGCAAAGAAAACCTATCTGCTGTTGCCCTAAGACGCCAGTAGGCGTAATGGCCAATGACTGCTTTGACGGTCGGTGGCTAAGGACGGAAGAAGAAGAATATATATATATATAATTCAAATGTTATCTCAGTGTTAACTTACGGCTGTGAGAGTTGGAAAATAACAAAATCATTGGAGAACAAGCTGAATACATTCGAGAACAAATGTCTTAGAAAACTCATGAACATCAGTTGGAAAGAATTCAAGACTAATCGACAAATAAGAGAAGACTCTAGGCAGAAATATGTCTCCGACTATATAAGGAAAAGACGATGGTCATATATCGGTCATGTCCTACGAATGCAAAACAACAGACTACCACTACAGGCGCTCACTTGGGTTCCTGAGGGTAAGCGGAAAAAAGGAAGACCAAAAGAAACACTCAGAAGAACAATAATAAGAGAAGGAAGAACGTTGGGCCTAAATAATGTGCAAGAGCTAAGAGGAGTGGCGTCACAACGAACAACCTGGAGAGCACTGGTTTCTGCCTTATGCGCCGTGTTTGGAGTTATATATATATATATATATATATATATATATATATATATATATATATATATATATATATATATATATATATATATATATATATATATATATATATATATATATATATATAACTCCAAACACGGCGCATAAGGCAGAAACCAGTGCTCTCCAGTATAACTCCATAAAACTCGAAGAGATAAAAGACATTTCATCAATGAACTGGCCGTAGAAGCTGAAAATGCTGCAAGAACTGGTAATAGTAGGTGCCTTTATCAAATTACAAAACAACTATGTCACCAGCCTACTGCTATGGAAACACCTGTTAAAGGTAAATTAGGGAATTCAATACCAACAGAAAAAGAACAAATGAAGAGATGGGCTGAGCACTTCATGGAGGTGCTAAACAGACCACCACCAACAGTAACACCTGATTTTAATAATGAAACACCCACAACCACCTTGCCAATAACTTGCGATGAATTCACGCTGGACGAGATCAAACAAGCCGTTAAAAGATTAAAAAATTTTAAAGCTGCTGGAGTTGACGAAATTTCAGGGGAAATGATTAAAGCAGTTAATGACAACAACCTCTTGAGAATTTTAGATATTATAAATGAAGTATGGAGAGAAGAACAACCACCACAAAAATGGAAAGACAGTATTATTGTAAAGTTACCGAAGAAAGGTGATCTATCAGACTGTAATAACTGGCGTGGTATATCTCTATTATCAGTACCTGGAAAATTATTATGTTGCATGATGTTAGAAAGACTTAAATTGCATGCTGACGAAAAGATCAGAGAAGAACAAGGGGGTTTCAGGCCGAAACGATCATGTATTGATCAAATATTCACACTAAGAACAATTATAGAAGAATCAGTGGAAAGGCAATCGCCACTTATTATCACCTTCGTCGATTTTCAAAAAGCCTTTGATAGTCTACACCGCCCATCATTGTGGAAGATACTTACAATCTATGGTTTTCCAACAAAATATGTGAATATAATCAAAGCGCTATATGACAATGCAAGATGTTGTGTTAGAACAAATAAAGGGAATACAGAATGGTTTACAGTAGAAACAGGGGTGATACAAGGCTGTATTATTGTAACCGCGTATACCGTAAATTTTTAGATACAGGCTATATTAACATAAAATAAATTTTTATAGAAACAGAAGATTAAAAAAGTCTTGGCGCAGATGTTTAATTAAACCAGGCTAAGCTTCGCTTCGCCAAGCATACGTCACGTGATTTTTATCCAATCGTGAGCTCAGAAAAATGTAGAAGGGACGCGAATAATTTCCCCAGCAACCTAATTAGTTGGAGAAGAAGGACGCGTCTAGTTAGTAAGGAATAAGTTTGTGCTGATAACGCAGTGGTTTTACTGCATGAAAGTTATTCAAGAGAAGAATTAGAAATTCCAGGAATGATGGCATGTTCTCTTCAAAGTGCATTTTGTGTATATTAAAACTCTATATTCGAAGACTGTAAGTAGGAACTAATTGCTATAAAATTATTAACCCTGCCGAAATTGAAAGATTGTTGCAGATTTAGCAAGGGAACAATGGCTGAAAGATTTCTGTTCAAATGTACATGCAGGATTGATTTGTTTTGATGAAGCAATAACATATCAGGCGGAGATATGGTAAATTTTATATCCTGAAGAAGCAGAATAACCCCTATTGCACTACTGGTATGCACTTACTTGAAAATGTGGCATTATGAAGAAGAAAAATTGTCATATGTGTCTTATGAAGTTTTGCCATGTCGACTTGTAATTACGTTATAATTAAATAAAAGTCACCTTTATACTAAAGGCAGGTCGTCACTCATTTGCTTTGCCATACATTCATGAGAGGAAAGAAGGAAATAATAAATGAACAATAACTACTCTTGCTGGTAAATTATATAAATAAAACACATCTGCTCTAATACTACACCTTAGAGGATTGTCCCCGAACCTGGTAAATTCCTGTAAGTCTGTAGAGAGAAATCATCACCTCTAGCAGGCTAGCTAGTAATCAAAATCTAATACTCTCGATTCAAAACAGCAATCCCCACTACCCTACCCGGCCACATTATGTCACCACTACTTTTTGGAATAGAAAGCAATAAATAATTTGTGTCATCTCTCGGTTAAAATAGGTCTCCAAATAAATGCCTCTAAAACTAAAGCTATGAACTTTTCTAACGAGACCTTTGATATCATCTTGAACGGGGAAAAACTACAGAAAGTTGAAAGTTTCAATTATTTAGGCAGTAAAATGACTCAGGATGGTGACACAACAAGAGAAATCTATACTAGAATTGCTTTGGCAGCTAGCGCCTTCAATAGATTATCTAACATTTGGAAATACGATCATTGAATATACATACCAAGCTTCGTCTGTTTAATTCAAATGTTATCTCAGTGTTAACATACGGCTGTGAGAGTTGGAAAATAACAAAATCATTGGAGAACAAGCTGAATACATTCGAGAACAAATGTCTTAGAAAACTCATGAACATCAGTTGGAAAGAATTCAAGACTAATCGACAAATAAGAGAAAGACTCTAGGCAGAAATATGTCTCCGACTATATAAGGAAAAGACGATGGTCATATATCGGTCATGTCCTACGAATGCAAAACTACAGAATACCACTACAGGCGCTCACTTGGGTTCCTGAGGGTAAGAGGAAAAAAGGAAGACCAAAAGAAACACTCAGAAGAACAATAATAAGAGAAGGAAGAACGTTGGGCCTAAATAATGTGCACGAGCTAAGAGGAGTGGCGTCACAACGAACACCCTGGAGAGCACTGGTTTCTTGTAACCTCCCGAAAATAGTAACACTCAACTAAGAAAAGTCGGTTAATTGGGCAACACAAAGTGTGTGACAGTGATATATGAATAAAATGTAAGTTTTTGATTGTAGAACCCAGTTTCATTCTGGAAACGGATTTAACACATCATTTTGCTAAAAATAACCTTAAAATGTAAGTCTTTGATTGTTTCTTCAAGACAAAATTTTAATTTAAAGCATTGCAGACGTATTAGTGGAGCTACTCGCTGGGAATGAAACGGTTTACTGGAGCATAGATACCATGGTTCCGATGATCCCAACGACGCAGTTGATATCCCAACCGAGTTCCTTAACGAGCAGTGCCCATCAGGAATGCCACTGCATTTGTTGAAATTAAAGGTTGCTGCATTTATCATGCTATTGAGAAATCTGAACGCAAAAAACGGACTATTGTATGGCACGCGTTTGTTCATAAAAGTCATACATCGGAATTCTTGATGCAGAAATTATCACTGGCAGTAATTATGGTACTGCCATCACAGGTGTCAACGCCTTGTCGAGGTATGGCGGCTTGCGTACCCCGATTGCCCCCAGAGCTATGCCAGTGGGAATTTTAATCCTGGAAGGTTCTACCAGGCTGGACAGGTTTGCGTGGGTAGGGGTTAGACTAAAGCAGACACCTTGGTCCTCCAGGTTGGGGGTTTTAGCATAGGGCTGACACCCCTGTCTATGTAAAAAAGAAACGAAGTTATGGAAACGACAACAAATGAACAAACTTTGCTGCGGGGCGGATGTCCAGAGTCTGAGGCTCGTATGACTGTCAGTGGTGAAAGCCGAAAGGAAGCCACTGACACGAGAACAGACGTCCTGACCGCAAAACGTGAAACAAGAATAGGATTTTGGAATATCAGGACAATGAACGAGCGGGAAAACTAAACAGGTCACAGCGGAAATGAGAAACTATAGATTACACATTCTATGGATAAGCGAGAGCAGATGGACACGGACAGGAAAAGTTAAAACAGCAACAGGAAAAACAGTACTTTACTTTGCAGAGAGGATGGACAGCACAATGAAGGTGTAGCCATTATTCTACAGAACTGTACAAAACGGTCATTACTGGAATGGAAACCCATCAACAACAGACTGATAAGAATAAGATTGAGAGGGAGATTCGCCATCACTACAATAATACGAGTACAATGCTACGCACCAACAAATGACAGCGACGAAGAGGTTAGGGGTGAATTCTTTCAACAACTGCAAAACGAAATGGAAGACACACTTAGATACGATCTTATCATAGTAATGGGAGACCTCAATGCGAAAGTTGGAACACATAAGATGTGAAGATAAGAAGAGGTGCTGATGTGGGAAGTGACCAGCATTTAGTCGTAGCAAAACTGAAAATAAAAATCAGAACTGCTGGACCAACTGTAACAACACAGAATAGGTTTAAAATCAGCAAATTGAAGGACCATTTACTAGTAAAGCTTTTGCGGCTGATATAAAGAAGCGATATCAAATTGCAAAAAGTCTGGAAAAGAAACTGTCTGATGATATAGACCAGAAATTCAACACCATTTCAACAATATATAAGGAAAGCAGCAAATCATGCTTGGGATTCCAGGAAAGGAAGAAGCAAGACTGGATAACACCAGAAACATTTAACACAATAACGATGAGAAAGGAAATGAAAAGAAAGAAAACAGAAGCGAAGTCCCCCAGGTTAAAGCAACTAAATAGCGAACAGTACAGTCAGCTGGACAAGGAAGTTAAACGTCAAACCCGAGCCAACAAAAGGAATTTATTAGTCGATCTTGCAAGACAGGCAGAAGAGGCAGCACTGAGAAATGAACAAAGCACAGTATACAAAATAACTAAAACCATCAGCGAAAAACGAGGTGCAAACAATATTACATTAGTAAGAGATAAGCACGGAAATCTCATCACGACAGCAAAAGGACAGGAAACAAGATGGGCAGAGCATTTCAGAGAAACTCTGAACAAGGAACGACCAAAGACACAGTTGAATGTTCCTGAGGTTGAAAACGATCTATATGTTAACACAGACATTCCATGGAAGGAAGAAATCATCTAGGCAATCAAAGGGTTAAAGAATGGAAAAGCGCCTGGCAACGATAACTTAAATGCAGAGCTATTTAAGACTGACCCTGAGCTAGCAGCAGAACTACTAGAACCACTATTTGCACAAGTCTAGAAAACAGGGACAACACCAATGGAGTGGAACAAAGGAATAACTGTCAAATTGCCCAAGAAGAGAGATCTTGCAGACTGCAATAATTGGGGAGGACTCACTCTTCTCTCAGTTCCCAGCAAAATATTAGGCAAGATAATTATACAGAGAATTTCAAAAGCAGTAGACCACAAACTGAGGAAAGAACAAGCAGGATTTAGAAAAAACAGAAGATGTGCAAATCATATATTTACCCTCAGGAACATTATAGAGCAGTGCTCAGAATGGCAGAGACAGCTGTACATTAATTTCGTTGATTTTGAATAGGCTTTTGACAGTATTGTTCCGATGGGGTTTTGAGTTTGAAATGTGTTGGTACAATAGTATGAATTTGATCGTGCTGATACTTGTATAAATGACGTGGGGTGTCAAAACAGTGCATTCAATTGATAATATAGTTGATAAGGACTTTCGTGGATGGGTCCACAGACAATGACATCTTTAATGTGACGATACAGTATTCATTTCTCAGGTAACATGCATCAAAAATCATATGTAAAGCATAGAAAGTCTCAGACAGTCAAGTTCATCTGTTCAAGTCTGGCAGCTGTACTAGGGATGCCTAGCAAGGTTAACATCCAAGTAATGTGGACCGAAAATGACGATGCATAAATTTTAGAGTAGACTTACTTTCCACTGATCACGGAACTTCTCCATAAGTCCGGAGTATTCATAAATAAAATGGCAGCTTCCAAAATATATGTATGCTACTTGACAAAAGTACTGGATTCCTCTACCGTAACGGGAGCTCATAAAACACGTCTGACAAGGACGAATAATTCTAACAAAAGGCCTCGAACTAACGGTCTGCATATATTAGTGCAGAACGTTCTACGTCATAACCACATAGTGGCGCAGTAAATATATCGCGTTCACTTACAAATAAAAATAGTGTAAAATACATCATGTTAGCCACAGATAGAATTGTTACCGCATAGATTAACTGCTAACAAAACTAAGTGTGGTCAACATGCAAAAATACATTATAATCTTCTTTAACAATTTCCACGGACGATGGGGTGGAAAAAAAAATCAAGTATTGATTCTTTTTCAAAAATATCACAAAACATTTACATGAAAAATTGCAATTAGTTTAAGGAAAAATCGCGAAAAATGAACAAACGGCCAGAAGTGATCACATCATTATATCAGTGGTCTTTGTACAAAGAAATCGTAAGTAAAAAAACTTTAAAGCATATGTAAAATATAACTAAGGTTACTAAATAAAGAAAGTCGTCAGCGGTCAGTAAAGAAAAGTGCAGAGTCTATTACAATAACTACGAAAGCATGCATGAAAATTGAAAACAAAATATTTTCTAAACATCAGTCATAATTCAATCAATTAATATGTAATATTAGATAATTAACTTAGTGTGAAGAATGTAGTGTATATTCAACAATGTAGAGATGTGAATTTAAAAATTAATATATTGTTATGTCAACATTCAGAAAGTTAGTGTGTTAATAATGTGATTTAATTGTGTGAACAGACACAACAGAAAAATGTTAGTAAGGAAGAGCAGAAATGAAAAAAATGTTTGCAGGTAAGTGTAGAAATAAAAAGGGAAGTAACTACGAGCAGAATAAAGAAAGAAATAAAACAGGTGTTAACTATCCAAAAGTTTATATAAGCGAATAATTACAACGGAAAATCAGATAACTTGAGATAGAAGGTTAATAATAAATCTATCTTAACGACAATAGTGAGTTTAATTAACTACCTAAAAGATTAAAGTATTCATTAATTAAAATTATTAACTTCACATGATATGTCCATAAGAGATCATATAGTCCTTATTCTTCTTCTGTGATCCTTAGCCGCCGACTGTCAAAGCCGTCAGTGACCATAACGCCTAGTGGCGTCTTGTAGTGCAACAACAAAATGATTCCACTTTGCTCGGTCGGCGGCCATCCTTCGTACAGTGCCCCAACTCTGGTTCATTCTTTGCATCTCAGCCTCCACAGGTCTTCCGCCAGGTTGTTTTTGGTCGGCCTCTCTTTCGTTTTCCTTCAGGGGTCCAAAGCATAGCTGTTCTTGTGATGGCACCGGGGTCTCTCCTGAGCACATGACCACCCCAGCTCCAGCGTCTGCCAGCTATGATGGTGTGCATGTCCTCTTGCTTTTGCTCCGAGTAAGCAGATCTTGGTTGGTGATGGTATTCGGCCAAAAGATTCGGTGAATTTTTCTTAGGCATGTTGTGTGAAAAGAGGACAATTTCGACATTTCCTTCTCTGTAACTCTCCAGCATTCTGAACCATAGAGAAGCCCAGAAAGCACACAGCTCTGATATAATCTTAATTTTGTGCTTGTGCTGTATTGAGAGGACTTCCAGATGCAGTTTAGGCTAAAAAAGGCGGTTCTTGCCTTATTCATTCTGATGTTGATGTCTCTGCCTGTCCCGCCGTCTGGTGTTACTATGCATCCTAGGTATGCGAATGTGTCTGTCTGTACCAGTTGCTGATTCTTTACTGATATGGGCTCAGGGCTGCTCACATTGAGCGTCATGACCTCTGACTTCTTTAAATTGATGTTCAAGCCCACCTGCTGGCTAAACTTATTAAGTCTATCCATTTTTTCCTGGATGTGTTGATGTGAATGTGCTAGTAGTGCAATGTCATCTGCATATTCCAGATCTTCCAATGTAGAAAATGTAGTCCATCTTATTCCGCTTGGAGTGCCCTCTGTTGTCTGGCGCATCACCCAGTCTATGACTGTTAAAAATAGAGTTGTTGATAAGTGGTATCCCTGTCGTACTCCTGTCTTCACCTCAAAGGTTAGGTTGCTCTGCCCAACACTACACGTAAAGTTGGCATAGTGGCTTTTTATGATTGACACTATGCAGCTTGGAATTCCATAAGCCCTCAGTATTTTCCATAAACTGTCCCTATGTATGCTGTCAAAAGCCTTTTCAAAATCAATGAAGTTAATGTACAGCTGTCTTTGCCATTCTGAGCAGTGCTCTATAATGTTCCTGAGAGTGAATATATGATCTACACATCTTCTTCCCCTATTAAATCCTGCTTGTTCTTTCCTCAGTTTGTGGTCTACTGCTTTTGAAATTCTCTGTAATTATCCTGCCTAGTACTTTGCTGGGAACTGAGAGAAGAGTGATTCCTCTCCAATTATTGCAGTCTGCAAGATCTCCCGTCTTGGGCAATTTGACAATTATTCCTTTGTTCCACTCTGATGGTGTTGTTCCCCCTTTTCCACACTTGTGCAAATAGTGGTTCTAATAGTTCTGCTGCTAGCTCAATGTCTGTCTTAAATAGCTCTGCATTTAAATTATCATAGCCAGAAGCTTTTTCGTTCTTTAACCCTTTGATTCCTGTGATGATTTCTTCTTTTCGTGGAATATCTGTATTTACATCTATATCGTTTTCGGCCTCAGGAACATTCAATTGTGTCTCTGGTGGTTCCCTGTTCAGAGTTTCTCTGAAGTACTCTGTCCATCTTGGTTCCTGTCCCTCTGCTGTCGTGATGAGATTTCCTTGCTTATCTCTTATCATATAGTCCAGTAATCTTCAAATCCAGGAAAAGGCACTCCTCAATCTGTGTATATAACGAAGTGATGATTAATAAATAATATCACCAAAGTCAATAACGACACTGTATATTATAATATACAAAGTTTCAGTCCAGCTCCGTATAATCTTGGCAAGTATTTTGAATATAGGGAAGATTCACATTCTTGCTACATTTCAGTTCAGTGAAAGCTCAATCAGCGAGTGCAGGTAGATCTCACCGAATTAGTCCGCAAAATATTCATTGATACAATAATCTGATGTCCATCAAAGTAAAAAACATATACCATTTCAGGCTTCAAACGTGAGTGAATTTCATATATCCAGGATCTGTATGATCTTTCGCTACTGTAACGAAGTATTTGAAAGTTTCTTTTTGTGAGTATCAATCAGGCTTCAGTTATAGATGGTGGATTTCTTGATAGCGAATCTGCTACTACGTAAGTATTTCCAGGAATAGCATGAATGTCAAATTGAAACGGCTGCAGCAAGATTGAAAAGCTCGCGAACTTAGGGTTACGATTATTAGCTCGCTTTAAAGACGAAACCGATTTTTGGTCTGTTTGTATTATGAAGGGCGCTCCGAACAAATAACGCTCCAATTTCTGTATTGCCCAGACAACATCGAGCAATTCCTTCTCGATCACAGAATATTTCTTCTCTGTCACCGATAGTTTGAGAGATATGTATAAGGTAGGATGAAGGACATTTTCGTAGTCTTGAAGCAAGCAGGCTCTCAATCCGAGATTACTGGCATCTGTACAGAGAATATATGTACTATTTATATCCGGTAACCTCAAAATAGGAGGTGATGAAAAAATGTTTAAAATCCGATTAAACGCAACCTGGCAATCATTTGACCAGTGTAAATTACTTGGCATGCCCTTCCGTAATAAAGATGACAGAACGGCAGTGATGTCTGACAAGTTAGGAATAAATCGACTGTAATACTGAACTAGTCCCAAGAGACTGCATACTTTTTTTTTTAAAGAAGGGATAGATAAATTAAGAATCTTGGAAACATTTTGAGGTATAGTCTGAAGACGACCAGAACCAACATTTTGACCAAGAAAAGTAAGTTCCTTAAATGCAATCTGGACTTTAGTAGGCCTTCCAGTAAGATTATGTAACCGAAGAGTATCCAACAGAGAACGAAGTCCTACAAAATGTTCCTCCTAAGATGAACTAAACAAACAGATATCATCAATGTAAGTTATGATATTAGATCCATGAGACAGAATTATGCGCATCATTCGGATGAATGTGGCAGGTGCTTCATGAGCCCGAAAGGCATGACATTCCACTGGTATAACCCACGTGGAGTCGAAAACGCGGTAAGAAGTTTGGCTTTCTCAGTTAATGGTATTTACCAATAACCTTTTGTAAGATCTATTTTAGTGAATAGATTAGCAGTGGACAGATGAGATAGTAGATCATCAAGCAACGGATGTGGTTCAGCATCCGGAATAGTTTTGGCATTTAATTTGGGATAATCTACACATAATCTAATATTATTATCCTTTTTCCGGACAATAACTAGTGGTGAAGTATATGGTGAAATACTGTGTTCAATAATACCTAAACGCAACATCTGATCTAGTTCAAGTTCAGTTTTGCGCTAATAATGAAGGGGAGCAGGATAAGGACGTAGACGAATAAGAATATCATCAGTAAGGATGATATCATGTAAAATAACAGATGTTTGACCAGGTAGGTCAGTAAGAACGTCAGAAAAATATTCCAATAGATATGACACCGGGCGATGTGGTCAAATGATAAAGACGAGGAAACAGCAACATCTCGCCAAGGTTCTGTAGAATCCAAAGCAAGTATAGGTAGAGACATGTGAATATCAGGGAAGGAAGATTCTTCCTCATGAATCACAGATAAGCTAGAATGATGACAAAAATTACCAACATTGTCATCAATGTCATGGAAAATAAAATGTAAATGCTCCGGTATTGTATGAAACTCCTTGAGCTTATTAATATGGAAAATCTTTCTTTGATCCTTAATATCGATTACGTAATCAACATCTGAAATACGAGATACTACTTTGAATGGGGTTCCATGCAATAGGCATACTATTATCCTTCCGAGGAAGCAATTCAAAAGCTTCATCACTCGCAAAAAGTTGACGTAAACGCCTATTCTTATTTTGAAAGAGACGTGATCTCTGTTTGGCAGCCTCTGACAAAACTGTAGCCAACTGACATGCGTCGACAATCTTTCGACAAAGATTAACCACGTACTCATAAGATGACTGAGTGTCCTTGATCAAACCTATAGGACCTCGAGGTGGAGCTCCAAAGACAAGCTCATGGGGTGAAAATCCGGTCTGCTCGTGCGGCATTCTCTATAAGCGAAAAGAACAGCCTGCAAGACCCTGTCCCAATCTTGACGATATTTGTCAGTTACTTTATGTAGCAATTGCTTAAGTGTCCTGTTAAGCCTCTCCACAGAACCATGCTCATATGGTGATATATACTACTTAGAGATCTATCTATATTAAGCGTCTTCATGACTGATGTCATGGTATCAGAAACGAATTGTGAACCATGATCAGAAAGAAGTTTACGAGGAAACCTAGTCTTGAGAAGATTAGCAAAAGTGCATCAGCCACTTCAGAGGTGGTGGTGTGTTTAAGAGGAATGGCCTCAGGCCAACGAGTGCATAAATAAATGCACGTGGGGACATATTTGTGTCCTCTAGCAGAAGTAACAGACAGAGGACCGATTATGTCAACGGCCATCTTATCAAAAGGTTGAATATATATATATATCACATGCTTCAATAGGAACTACGTGAAAAGCTCCCTTAGATTTAACTTCCTGGCAGGTAATGCAGGAACGCACATATAATGATACGTCCTGGAAACACCTGGCCAAATGAAAGAAGATAACACTCTGGAACGTGTGCGAGTGTAACCCATATGACCCGCACAATGGGAGTCATGTACATGTCGTAATATGTATGGGTGATGTTTAAGAGGCACCACAACTTGGTGTTTGATAGTAGAGTTATCTACAAAGTTTATCACCAATATATCATTTTTTAAGAGTAAACCAATGTTTATGACTGTTATTGAAGTCAACATTATCATTATTTTTGATCAGAGAAAAAAATTATTTTAACGAGCTATCCTTTCTCTGAAGTTTAGCAAAAGATACTCTGTCTATAACAGAATGTACTTCAGTGACATCCTGAGTCATTGTGTTCAGCTCTAAATTATCATCACTGTCCATGCCTGAGCCTGGGCTCGTGTGGTAACTGCATTGGCAGTCAACAAATTAATTTTTCCCAATCTTCAATCTCTTCGGGTGAGCAGTCTTGGCTCTAATGGATACGACCAACCGTTAAATCAGCCACTGGATTCTTCAATAAACGTACCTTGACCTTTCCTGAAAAAAATGGGGTATGAATGTCAACAATAACTGTGGGGGAAAATGCAATTGTCCCACCAAACGTAATGCATTTTACAAAATTTCCTGTAGAACAAGAAAGGTGGACCAGCGACTGTCTAATTCCAACTGTTGTTGAACCTAAGTCCCCGAGTACAGACACTTGGGTACCATTCACTAATCCCCTGTGAAATACTAGAGTACCGGTGCCGTCATGGGCCGATAGGCTAACCACAGGAAGGGGATGTCCGCACTTCAGAACTGTAGTACTGTCTTTCTGAAATAGAATTAGACATTCATGGCAACGAGAAGCAACATCAAAACCAAATATGCAACTTGCTGCTGACTGATTCTGCACACTCAATTCTTGATTAACTATTGGTATACCACTAGTAAGTGCCGCCCCTGCAATATGTCCAGACCGCACGTCAACTAGATCTTTGCCCCTGGCGATCAAAAGAATTACCTTGATTTCTAAAGTTTTGACTATTATTCCTATTTTGGTAATGCTGATTATGGGAATTAATATTGCTGCAAATATTCTGTTGAGAGAAAAAAATTATTTTGTTTTCTCCAATTGGAACTTTGTTGGAAGTTGTTGTTATTTCTGTATTTAGGTGACTGATTTCGAAATTGTTGCCTACCTCTATTAAAATTATCATTTCTGTTAAAATTTCCATTCCAAGTATAATTGTTATCATTATACCTCCTTGACATAAAGTTTCTATCTAGGCTTTGAGATCTGGGTCTACCATTATTGTTCCAAGTTGTAGCTGAAGCAGCAGGGAGAGAATATTTTATTTGGCTATTGCTAATACATGCACCCGGATGTGCGGTACAATATTGTTTTGCAGTTTCCTCCATGGAAGATAAATTTGATGGCTTGCGTTTATGCAAGTAAGACCAAAATGGCCTGCTTACTGAGGATAACACCTTATCCCTTAGAAATAGATCCATAACTCGTATGTTTTCTCAATTCCTGAGAGTTGAAGCCATCTTTTAAAAGTAAGTCGTATCATCTGCAGAACCCTCCACTCCCAAAGGAGCATAGATCTTCAACAAACACATGCCACGTCCTTCTGTCACGTGCCATAATCTCAAGTTCTTTCCACGTTCTCCTCATCATTTTCATCTCTGTTTCCAGCTCTCTTCTCCGTGTGCATCTTGGTCTACCTCTGCCTCTCTTGCCCTGGGGGTTCCAGAACAAGAACTGCCTTGTAATGCTATCAGCAGGTTTCCTCAATGTGTGTCCTATCCATCGCCATCGTCTTCTTCTCATCTCTTGTTCCACTGGCACTTGTCTAGTTCTTGTCATCAGTTCCACGTTGGTAACCTTGTCATACCATTTTAATCCATCTATTCTACGCAAGCACCCATTTATGAAAGTCTGTAGCTTTTTGGTTGTTGTCTTTGTTGTTCTCCATGTCTCAGAGCCATACAATATGACTGACTTCACATTTTAGTTGAAGATTCTTAATTTCGTGTTGGATCCGATTTCTCTTGATCTCCATATATTTCCCAATGCAATGAAAACTCCTCTTGCCTTTAGTATTCTTATTTTGATATCGCAAGTCGCATGGCAGAGACAAATTCTGAAAAATCCTTCCCCGTTTCAGGAATCATAGTTTTAAATTTCATCCAATATCCCTCTTTATCAAGTTGAAAACGTTTTAATAACACTGTCCTAGCAGCATCATAGTTGTTCACCAGAGATTCATCCATTGTGCTTAGAGCAGTCAAGGGCTCTCCATTTAAAGATTCCTTAAGGTGAACACACCATAGTGCATTGTCTAACTTATGTGTATCACATACACTTTCATAGCGTGAAAGGAAGCATGACACGTCATCAAATACCGGGCTAAATATATGCAATTTAAATCTGTCATTACCAGTATTTTTACCTGAGGAATTTGTAGTATTTGAATTACTATTATTTTCATTTTGACCCCTTAATTTTAATTCCTCTAAACGAAGAAGCATCATTTCCTTTTCATGTGCTAATGGTGAAGCTTTCTTCTCTTCCATTTTTTATCATATTGCATCTTCTTCTCTTCTGCAATAAGTCTTTTCTCTTCTAATTCCATCATCCTCTTTTTCTCCTCTAAATCTTCAAGACTCCTTTTTTCAGCCTTTTTGTACTCTAATTCTCTTTTCTTCTCCTCTTTGGCTTCTTGTTCCTGTAATTTTATTTCTGCTTTAGCTTTCTGTTCCTCTAAGTCTTGTTTTGCCTTAGCCAATTCAGCCATAGAAAAACTCCCTCAACACTTTCCCTTTATAACCAAAGACTTTGCCTCGTTCGACAAAGTAATCTAGTGTGGTCATTTTAACTAATACTGTGACTCACGTAGTCGAAATATACATGGCAAAATTGATTTACTAATCTTTGTAAGCAATAATTATTGCTATATTATTCTTGCAATAATTACAATGCAAATTTATTATTATTACTTTATAATGAAAGAAAAAGAAGCAGTGAAAGTAAAGAAAAGTAATTTACAGAACAATATCACACAACAAGATCAAATGACACACGGATAAACGTTAGAAGTAAAAAATAAAAATTCTAATGTAGAACCAAAAAATAAAACAACTGGGTCATCTACTGCTAAAAATAGATAGGACAGGACAGGACCCAACAAAAGTATAGAAAGCTGATTTGTAAAAACTAAGCGACAGGCAGGTTAGACCAACAAATACAAACAAACCAGTACAAAACCAAGGAAAATGGAACTAGATAACAATGCATATACAAACGAATAGACGAAACGTCACAGCTAACATAAACTATTGTAAGAAACAAGTAGCCATCAGAAATACTTTGGCAGGGTTTTTTATTGAACCGGAATTATCGCTCAATTGAAACTTACAATCTACTCCCTACAGAACATCTGACAAGAGCCCGAATTAGCTTCGAGATAAACTCGTTTGTCAGATCGACCACCCAACCGCCCACGAAAAGGGAACAAACGGACATAAACATGCAAACAGAAAGACATAAAATTCAAGAATTTACGATGGGGTCTGCCAAAATACCCTGGTAAAAATGTTGCACAGATTACTTAGCTTATACAGCTGCAAAAATCCCTTTAGATGCCAGTATACACCACACAATGTTTTGCTGGCTGCAGACTGGTGTACTTCAAACTTGCAGACACTCCAGGCACAGCAAACAACAGTCACGTGAATCATAAAACGGTCATGGCAGACTTGAAAGCCGGCATCTGGTAATGGGCTTGAAAATAACTTTTGAAGCTGACATTTTGAAAATTTTGACGTTTGCCTCGACACCCGGCAGACATGCGCAGTCTATCTGGAATTATGCAAATTGGGCCAACGGTGAAAAGTTCGTGCAGGATACTGAATAATTTGTTTAGACACTGTCCTTTCAACATTCAAACGATAATATTCTTGACAACGAATTCCCCATCACTGGAACACCATTTCCTTTCTGTTACGTTGGGGTTTTGAGTTTGAAATGTGTTGGTACAATAGTAGATGTTGACAACTTTTCGAAAGGAAATTTGCAGATATGAACGGAATATATCAATGACGAAGAACATAATTCGATAATAGGGATCATTGGCTATTGGCAGATATCTATATTTTCACTAGAAGTGGTGTAGACCCGGAGGAAATGTGTATGTAAGGCATCGAAGCAAGAACCATGTTGTGATTTGCCATGTTTAGGCTGATCCAGTGAAATGTCGGATTAATCTAGACATAAGAGAGATACTGCAATAGATGGAGCTTAGCCCTAAGAATAATATAAGCTTTGGATGTTGACAACTTTTCGAAAGGAAATGTGCAGCTATGAACGGAATATATCAATGACGAAGAACATACTTCGATAATGAGGATCATTAGCTATTGGCAGATATCTATATTTTCACTAGAAGCGGTGTAGAACCGGAGGAAATGTGTATTTAAGGCATTGAAGCATGAATCATGTTGTGCTTTGCCATGTTTAGGCTGATCCAGTGAAACGTCGGATTAATCTAGACATAAGAGAGATACTGCAATAGATAGAGCTTAGCCCTAAGAATAATATAAGCTTTGGATGTTGACAACTTTTCGAAAGGAAATGTGCAGCTATGAACGGAATATATCAATGACGAAGAACATACTTCGATAAAGGGATCATTAGCTATTGGCAGATATCTATATTTTCACTAGAAGCGGTGTAGAACCGGAGGAAATGTGTATTTAAGGCATCGAAGCATGAACCATATTGTGCTTTGCCATGTTTAGGCTGATCCAGTGAAACGTCGGATTAATCTAGACATAAGAGAGATACTGCAATAGGTAGAGCTTAGCTATAAGAATAATATAAGCTTTGGATGAAGGAAATCCGTTCAGAGATGAAGAAACTAGAACGATTTAAGGTTTTCCATACTAGCACAGAACGCCTAAGATTTTCACTTTTTCTAGTCTGCAAAATACTTTGGCCTCGATGCTTTCTCGTACGGGAAATTTTGACCTATAAAAGGTGGAAGGTACCGCTGGTAAAACACTTGCCACACAATTCAAACTTCAGACACGAGCGACACCATCTACTACCAGACGCCATTGCCATCTGCAGGGTACTACAGTCTGTAGAGCCATTAAAAGCCGGTCTGCATGTATTTGAGGGTAAGAAAGATTGTAATTACATATATATATATATATATATATATATATATATATATATATATATATATATATATATATATATATATATATATATATATATATATATATATATATATAATTATATTATTAATATGTGCCTTATAGAAGTGGATACGTGTGTGTGAAATCACTGTGTAATTCATGGAGGGAATTCAAACATGTGTTAGCTCAATTTAATTGTGAAATGAAAGCAGATGGACGTGTAGATTGTGATTTTAGTTTGAGGAAAGTATTTTGAAGATGTTAAGCTTGCTGGAATGGACCACCTTATTGGAAAGAATAAAAGAAATTATTTTTCTGTGCAAATTGAGTTATAACATAACTCTTTCCACGAGGCTATCTGATTATAAGGAAGCAAATCATGGACAAACTGTAACCAGAGAGTTACTGGAATAGTGTGCTATTAATGAAATGAATTATCTTATTTTTGACTTACTATGATTCTCATGAGTACCCATATCGTGTCTGATCTGTCTCATCTTACCTCCTGACTGGATAGGGAGTCAGTGAACGATACTGCGTGGGTTAAATATATTATGTTTCAGGTTATATCCTGCATTGAAGAGTTTACTAAATTCTACGTGCCTAAGTCAGCTGCAGGAAGCTCTTGTTGTTCTGAACCCTTGTGAAGTGTCAGAGGGTCATCAACAGTGCCACCTTTTAAGATTGGAAGAACCGCAGTTGTGGAATTCTTTCCAGTTCCATTGCTGGGCCAGGCCTAGAAGAACTTTTCGAAGATAAGTAGCCTTGTTTGGGGCTACTTGACTTTACAAAACCGTACCACACAATAGAAATTAGAAACTAAATTTTATAAGAATCTAAAAATATGGACCATATAACCTACGAGTTTATTCTCTACAAGTGAACATTGAAATAATGAAACACAAGTATGTGGTGTTAAAGAACATAGCAAATGCCATTGTAAAGTGTGATTTAATAATATTAACATGTCTTCGTTTAGCACAGAAGAAAGACGGTTTTCATCAAAGATCAAGACAACAGATGAAGATGAACTTTATTTAACTGTAAATGTAATATAAAAACTTGACAGTAAAACTATATATATATATCTGTAACTCTCCAGAAGAAGAAGATATATATATATATGATTTTATTTGAATATTTTCCAACAAAACAAAGAAAGATCCTGTACATAAATAAATAATAAATTGTACCAACAGTCTTTATTGAATTATTTAAGTTTGGTTCATAATTCTTGTTGGTTAGTTAATTACCCCTAGCAGAGCCATGGTCTAAGGTTAGTCTGGTGAGGGGCATCATAGGAATCTAAGATAGTACATCACCATCTCATCTAGGAGCCTATGCAGCTTGACTATACCTTTGATGTCGATACACCATTACTCTTGTCAGAGAATGGGTATTTCTTTTAAGACCAGCCTCTCATCTGACACTATCCTGGTATCATCTGATACATCTATTTGTCGAGGATATTATCATACATCTTATTATCTTTCCTCTCGCTACAAACGTAATACTGTGACTTCGGTTATATAAGAAATGAGGAGGAATGTTTGTCGTGTGGAGGGAAAATATAAATGAAAGTTAATATGTTTTACTAGGACAAAAGACGAGGAAAAAAACCTACTTTGCGGCCACGGGGTCTTCGTTAGGGTCAGACGAACAAAGACAGAAAGGAAAGAGAGAACTAAGTTAAACAAAATATTTAAAAAAGAAATAAATAAAAGCGAGAAAACCTGAAAACGGGTGCGACGAAGGCAGAGCTTCTACTTATACGAATCAGAATATGATTTGGGATATACAAATTACCTTGACTTATGCGAAAATTCTAGTTATAAGAAATAGACCAGCTATTAACAAATGGGGCCCTATTCGGAAACATCGGTCTAAGGCAGTGTTTCTCATCTTTTTTTCTCCTGGAGGAATCCTTGGAATAATTTTCAGGTCTAAGGGAATTCCTGCATACAAAAGTATTACATCTACTGCTCATGGTACGTTAGCGTGATCAGTAAGTTGTAAATACAATAATTTAATCAAAATTACCAATGCTGTTTTGTATAGGAGATGATTGTTTCTGTTGATGTGTTTATTTTACCAAACTTATTAGCCTACTCTTTTTTGTGTGTGATTCTCCTCCCCATAAAGGATATCAACTTTAATGCAAATCAGTTGTGTAGGAAGAATAAACTTCAGTTGTTTATTTTTTTTTTTTTTTCAAATTCCTACTTAATTTTCTTTCATTTATACCTGTTCTAAATAGGCCTAAATGTCTTATCACAAATGTCTACTCTACAAGATGCTAACGAAATATCAAATGTGCAAGAGTGTAAACTGTCCTATTACGCACTGCCATACGGGGCTGCTCGGTCACTGGCCGCCACTGAGCGCGCGCTAACAATGCCAAGCGCGCTAAGTTAAATAAAAGCAACAGTAATTTCTTTTCAGTCATGATCACTCGAAGAACCTCTAGCGGACTCTCGCAAAACCCTAGGATTCCGTGGAACCCTGGTTGAGAAAACCTGGCCTAAGACGTCGTGCAAATATGACGTCAAGCTATTTTTTGCAATGTGTTAAACCCCTGCTCCCCACTCCGCCGTTAAAATCCAAATATGACGCAGTGAGGGGGTAAAAATTGTGCCTTTGTGTGACCATAGGGGAAAGGGGGGAGGGAGGTCTGGGGAAATGTGACGTCACACACAAATACATGAGTCACACTCTCTTCTGTCATAACTGGTTTTTCTACTTCTATCCGCAATAGTTAACAACTCCCTGTTGGACGGACTTATATTCATATTACAATCTCAGTTCAAATATCGGGTAGTTGTTATAACCTTTAACTGGTTTAAATTGTTTTTAATTTTATATATATATATATATATATATATATATATATATATATATATATATATATATATATATATATATATATTATCCTATATATATATATATATATATATATATATATATATATATATATATATAATGTAATACACACATCAAAATCAAAATGCATACAAAATAAATTGTACTGTATAAAATAAACTTTTAAAAAAAATCAATAACAACTTATCACCATCGCGACAACAGTCGGATGAGATCAACAATATAAACGTTTAGCTAGTTGAATCAAGTGATGTAAAAGTTTACAATCTGTGTGAGTCTGTGTGTGTGCATGAGTGCGAATAAAATGCAAATGCATTTAGCTGACTACAGCAAAGATTGTGCCCTGACTCGTGTTGAAAGGGAAAGTCTTAGTAAAAGCCTCATTAATAAAGCACTAATTTACTTAAAAAAACTATTTCGTCTCAAATAGTTAGCGCACAGTTAGCAATTCTGCCGACTAACTGGCTCTTCTGTACATAACTATAATTAGATGCAAGACAAAATATAAATACTTGATAAAAGTTCACAACTAGTGGATCTTAAATACAGAAGCGGGAGCCGCGCTGATGTAATTGTTACAACGTTACGCTAGCGATCAGGAGTTCAAGGTTCAAGCCCGGACTCCTGCATTTGAAGAAGTGTCATCGACCGGGATTTTGACTGAATAACCTGAACAGCTCCTGAGAAAAACCCTCTGTTAATGGGAAGGAGCGAAGCTCCTGACCGGGTTGGAAGGAAAGTCCATAGACTCCCCAGTCTTGCAATGACAGGTCATTGGGCGGAAGGGCTGAAAAGCCCAAATGCCACTGGTTGAGAACAAAAAAATACACAAGGAGATAACAAAGATAATGAGAATAGAATGAAAGAAACGATAGCTTATTATTCCGGTATTTATTAAACTGGGAGCCGTGTTAGCGCAGTGGTTAGTGCACTGGCTTCCTAGTTCAGCGGTTCATGGTTCGATTCACAGTTGAGGTGGAATTATTTAGACCGCAAACGGCTCCGAGGTCAACCCAGCCTCATGAACTCTGTACCAGAGCAACTCTGGGAAGGTTAGGCGACAGGGGTGATGCTAACCACATCACCTCTAGTGTGCCGATGGTCTAGAAAATATGGGCCTAACACCATATTCACAATATGCCTCAATGGGCGTGTAACGGGATCCTTTACCTTTACCCTAGTTCTTTTAAAAATTGGTTTAGACTACGTGTTCAAATGAAACTCAGGCCTACTGAGTAATACATTTTTTGAAAATGTTCTTTTTTAATCCCCTGCCTATATTATACACAAGTAAAAACAAATTATAGACTATCTGAATACATATATACAAATAAAGAACAGTGCGATGTTGGTCCAATTTTGCGTAGATCTTTTTCTATCCGATAGCCAGTTAAGTTGCCCACATTGATACAACTTTATATTCTTCTTCTTCGTACACTCTCAGACGTCCACTTAAATGTTCTCACATAAAGCAGTAGTCAGTTTGAGGCTATTTGAATCCCCGTAAAGCTTTTCCACGAAAGGAGCTGGCGTCGGCCATATGCACTTTCTCTCAACTTTATATAATAATTCAAATTTATAACTTTAAATAATAATGCCATGTGATCTTGAAAAGTAACATCAGTTTTTCTGTGAAGATCAAATTATACAAATCACTTGTACGAGTATTATCTATTCTCTTGTATGGGTGTGAGGGCTGGACACTCACTGCAGATACGGAGCGAAGGATTCAGGCTTTCGAGTATAAATGTTATAGAAGAATGTTGCGCATTTGCTATAAAGAGCACAAAACAAATGTCTATGTTAGAGAGAAAATAAACATCTATGAGTAGTATAGTAGGTCCGCTACGGTTAGAATTCAGGAGGATGCGCGTGGCTTTTATATAGCAAAATACTCCGATCGATTCAGGAGGATGCGAGTGAAGTGTTAGAGACTTGACTATATTAAGTATACCAGCTAGAGGTAGGAGTGAAGTGTTAGAGACTTGCCTATACTAGGTCTAGCATGAAGAGGTGGGAGTGAAGTGTTACAGACTTGCCTATACTAGGTCTACCAGCTAGAGGTGGGAGTGAAGTGTTAGAGACCTGACTATACTAGGTCCAGCATCGAGAAGTGGGAGTGTTAGAGACGTCACTATTCTAGGTCCAGCATAGAGAGGTGGGAGTGTTAGAGACGTCACTATACTAGGTCCAGCATCAAGAGGTGGGAGTGAAGGGCTGGAGACTTGCCTATAACAGGGCCAGCATCTAGAGGTGGGAGTGACGTTTTAGAGACTTGCCTTTACTAGGGCCAGCATCTAGAGGTGGGAGCGAATTGTTAGAGACCTGCCTGTACTAAGTCTACCAGCTAGAGGTGTGAGTAAAGTGTTAGAGACTTGACTATACCAGGTCTAACATTGAGACGTTGCAGTGAAGGGTTAGAGACTTGACTATACTAGGACCAGCACCGAGAGGTGGGAGTGAAGTATAGGAGACTTGACTATACCAGGGCTAGCTTCGATAGGTGGGCGTGAAGTGTTACAGACTTGACTATACCAGGTCTACCAGCTAGAGGTGGGAGTGAAGTGTTAGAGACTTGCCTATACTAGGTCTAACATGAAGAGGTGGGAATGTAGTGTAAGAGACTTGACTATACTAGGTCTAGCATCGAGAGGTGGGAGTGTCAGAGACGTCGCTATACTAGGTCCAGCATCTAGAGGTGGGAGTGAAGTGTTAGAGACTTGACTATACTAGGACCAGCACCGAAAGGTGAGAGTTAAGTGTTGGAGGCTTGACTATACCAGGGCCAGCATCGAGAGGTGGGAGTGAATCTGCTGATAACTAAAAATAGCGCATCCGCAGCCCTTGACGAAGGCCCAGAGTGGATGCAGGGATTCTCAAAATGTGGAACCTGTCACAATAAACGGAGAAGACATCACATGTTTGTATTACTCCACATTTTGAGAATCCCTGCATCCACTCCGGGCCTTCATCAAGGGCACGGATGCGCTATTTTTAGTTTTCTGCAGATTGTGTTTTCCTGAAAACACTCTATCTGATCGGGGATGCCGTTAAGTCGGCCGCCGTGATGCTGACCACAGCATCATGCCGGCGGACTTAGCACCACGTGCATCACACATACCTTCTGTATATCATCAATGACAAACTCTCTCTGGCCACAGAAATTGCTAGCCTCATTAACAAAGTTGCAGCTACCTTTCCCTGCTCCACATCACAAGTTTGGGGAAACTCCAAACTCACAACGCCGATCAAAGCTGCGATATATAACGCCTGTATCACCAGCTTACTTCTATATGGTAGTGGAAAATATGTGAAAATGTAAGAAATATTTGACAAGCGGGAACAAATTTGAAGAAATATTTGACAACTGTAAGAAAAATTTGACAAGTGAAAAAAAATGTGAAGAAATATTTGACACATGCAAGAAATATTTGCATAAATATTTGCCAACTGTAAGAAACATTTGCATAAATATTTGACAACTGTAAGAAATATTTGAAATGTGGAAGAAAATTTGAAGAAACATTTGACAAGCGGGACAAAATTTGAAGAAATATTTGACAAGTGGAAAAAATTTGAAGAAATATTTGACAAGTGGGAGAAACATTTGCATAAATATTTGACAACTGTAAGAAATATTTGATGAGCGGGAAAAAATTTAGAGAAATTTTTGCCAAGTGGAAAAAAAAATTTGCCTTAATATTTGCCAAGTGCAAAAAATTTGAAGACATATTTGACAACTGTAAGAAATTTTTGCCAAGCGGGAAAATTTGAAGAAATATTTGTCAACTGTAAGAAATATTTGGCAAATGAAAAAAATTTGAAGAAATATTTGCCAACTGGCAAAACGTTTGAAGAAATATTTACCAATTGGAAGAAATTTTTGCAGCTTCAAGAATTATTTGCATTGTCAAGTACTGACAACAGGAAAAAATATATTTAATGAGAAAATATTTAATGAAAAGTTTGGAAAGTTTGGCAAGAAATATTTAAAGAAGTATTTGACAGTTGATCTATTTACCTACAGATTGGAACCAGACTGGGAAACATTTTGGGACCCTCTTTGTTGCTTGGAAGAAAAATTTTCACTAAAGTGTGAAAATCGCAGGACAAAAACGTAGATAACCTTTTGATAACTGGAACAAATACTTAGTTACATTTATTTAATGTACTAAATTTCCGTGGTCGCCGCATGTTTGAAACGCTTGGGAGACAATATAAAACCTATCACCAGATGTCGCACGTGTGAAAAAAGTGAAACCTTAAGTCACGGGGATTCGAACACACGAACGAATGAATGTTTCTTTAATAAATTTCTACTATTGATCTCTTGTGTTTTGAGCATGTCTGCAATGAAGTGACCAGAAATAAGTAGCAGGGTTAGTCTTACAAAGGTAAAATGTTAGTCTTACAAAGGTAAATCCCGTTGCGGATAGGCTTTTTCGTCTACCAATACGCAAAACTCTGCATGTTAGAATTTTATTACGCTTTTCTAGATAGCTATATTTAGCCCTGATGTCGCCCTCTATGCTAATGGAATTTTATAGTGCCTACGATCAATGATCTTTAGCAAAACTTCGCGCGGGCCATCGATCCGAGTTTCTTACTAGTGAGGGTAAAAGCAGGTGTTTGAACTTTATTAAAAATGGATGAAAATGGCCTCGACATTGTTCCGGTTGTGGCCTGCAACACTAAGGCGTGTCTAGTTGCCGCCATAATCTAGTCTGCCTGTGACATATATCTGTACGGATCATTGTTGTGTTCATTAAAACTATCTATTAGGCATTGTCCAGCGTTTGACAGTATTTTTTATGTGGAGAATACGGCTGTGTGCGGGATCACTTACATACCACTAGATGGACATTGGGATGAGTAGACTTATTACACATGCTATAATATAAATAATAAAAAACCTACCCCGTGGTCCAGAGCCCGTATCATTATGTAATTACATTCCCCCAACAAACGGAAATTCCCTGTCATATTTTTACATCACAAGAATAGCTGCCTCCGATAATTACAAAAAGTCACCTCTCACCACCCTATATTCTCAATACCTACACACTAAAACAGCCTTAGTAACCTACTAATCTGTACTATGCAACGCGGCCTGCTGTCATTTTCGTCTAGCCAACACGCCAACTATCGATTAGTTTTTCGACTGATCACTCTTCTGTTAGCGCGCAACAAGTCTGGACACGTTTCAAAAACCAGATTAAACTAGTTTTCGTTCATTTAAATAGACACTTGGGAGACCAACGCCCAGACACTCACGTTCACAAATCACTGAAGATGGCTACCCACGGCACCGTTCCCACAAACTGGGTGTACATGCGTAGAAGTGATGAAATGGTTAAACCATTGGTTAGTGGGCTGAAGGCCGTTACAGTACGTTTTTACCGAGGCCAACCTTTACTACACGTGCGAAAATACTTTGGTGAATCATATCTAAAGTTTCCTACCAAAGCCGGCATTACGTTGACTCGCCTTGAATTTGAACATCTGCTGGCTTTACAGGGCGAAATCCTCGCCGAATTTGACCGACTACAGTTACCAAACACAGATACCTGTCCTACTGCTTGCAACAGTAACACGTTTGACCAGTACATCAACTCCATTTGTTATCAACCAATATTCCTGTTGAAGGTGGTTTGCTCTATTAAATTGGGTCATTAATTATTGAACACTGTTCCATATAATAAGAATAAAGCAATTATAAATTTCTAGCCATTGCTTTTCTTTGATATGTTAGTCTTTTCATTCAGTTATAGGGCATCGTGCCTTTCGATGGAAATTAAGCGAATGCGGGGTGGAAGATTTCGAACAATATTTGAACTTTGAAATTCGATTGACTTGATAAGTCAATTCATTGAGTCCACACATTTTAATGTACAGTTTTACACGTCAAATACAATCCACACATGTTGGTCATAAAAAGTACATATTTCAATAGATTGAATAGATATATCTGTATATCAGTCCTTGTCCAATAAACCGTATTACTGTAGGCAGAACGTCATAACTATATGCACGTGCGGTTGGGGATTCCAACGGCCGACAGTGAGATTATGCGCCTGACAATATAAATTATTATGGACTGTTAATTCATCCTTCCCTGAATTCAATTACGTACTAACCTTACTCATATTATCTCTTCACCATAACCATGGACTGACCCATGTCCATACTTGAATAAAATATATCTGTGCGGCAATACTATGCCCAACACTGGAAGGAGAAAAGACACGTCTTTACAGCTTGACGGTCAACACAAAAGGGTCCCGTATCTTAGTCACGGTGCGTGACCTATCAACGCTACCACGTCATAATTCGCTCGAGTGTATAGCGTTCAATAGTCCAAGAATTATTTACCTTAGATTATATTAAATGCTGTAACCCCTAAAATTGCACGCTGCCAACCTCTAGCAGACGACTGCAATGGAACTACCGTAACAATTCCCTGCCAACCGGGGAAAAAAAATATATTAGATAGATTTTTTTCAAAACTTATCTTAATGAATAATTTTTAAAATTTAACAAAAACCCGACATATGGCCAACGATGTTCTGTCTAGAACAGTGTCGTGGTCATGTCGACTAATTAACAGTCATGTAATGTACTAATAATCAAGTTATACATATGTATCAATACTTAATTATTCAATTAACTTAAAGTCTGTCGTAATGAAATGTCATGGCAAGATTAATCTAACTAATTAAGATTAAATCATAGTAAGTGTGTATTAAGAATGAAGTTATTAAACATCTAATTAAAGAAAATGAAAGAAAATGTTGAAAGAAAAGAAAAAATGAGAAGTAAAGACAAGTAAAGTAAAGTTTTAAAAAAAAATCAATTAATATAGTTATGTGTGTTTAGTAGTTACTAATTATCTAACTTAACTAACTAAGTAATAAAATAGTATGTAATATGTCCACAAAGTTATCAAATATACAATATAATTATGCCATTCATAATAAGATCTATGAATATTGTCTCATAATTGTGTGAGCTTTCTTTTCTTTCTTTCATTTTTTTCATTTTCATTTTTTTATCTTTCTCTCACATTTCATTTTAATTTCTTTATTAATTCAACTGAATCTTTTGGCCGAATACCATCACCAACCAAGATCTGCTTACTCGTAGCAAGCAAAAGGACATGCATACCATCATAGCTGGCAGACGCTGGAGCTGGGTTCGTCATGTCCTCAGAAGAGACCCCGATGCCATCACTAGAACAGCTATGCTTTGGACCCCTGAAGGAAAGCGAAAGAGAGGCCGACCAAAAACAACTTGGCGGAGGACTTTGGAGGCTGAGATGCAAAGAATGAACCAGAGTTGGGGCACTGTACGAAGGATGGCCACCGACCGTGCAAAGTGGAATCAATTTGTTGTTTCCCTACAAGACGCCACTAGGCGTGATGGCCACTGACTGCTTTGACGGTCGGTGGTTAAGGATCGAAGAAGAAGAAGATTAATTCAACTAAAAACTAGAAACTAATTAATTTTGGGTATGACGATCCATACGTAGTTATTATCCTTGTGAATTTCCATAGGAAAAAAGAATGTTCAAATGTTTTCAATTCGGAAGAAATGTAGATCTTCATCACGTCATAATCAGTAATGTCCCGTAACGAATTTTGTCCAATTTGACTTCAAGTATTATTTTCGAATTTGTTGCATTTAGTTGTAGCATGAATGGACACTAACCGAAGTCCCAGTGTAAATACGAACACAATGTCTTTTGCTTTCATTCATTTCGTATGACGCATGTCTCTAATAATCATTTATTTGAATTGTAGTCGACGTTTCATTCACAGATCGAGAGTTTAACGATAGGATTCCGTCTCTTGTTATAAGTACTTTCGTTAATTCATTCAAAGAGTATAAGTGTTCATCAATCGACATCCAACGGGTTCCTAGATAGAACGTCAGCAGCGATATTCTCTGTGCCTGATATGTATTCAATTGTAAACTCGAACGGCTGAAGGAGAATGGCGAATCTTGTCAGCTTAGGGCTTTTATGATTTGCACGACGTAGCGATGCCACCGCCTTCTGATCGGTCTGGATCACGAAAGTTGCACCCAAGAGGAACTTCTGTAACTTGCTAATCGCCCAGACAACAGCTAACAACTCCTTATCTACCGTAGAGTACTTGGTTTCTGCCGTCTTGAGCTTTCGTGAGATGTATAAAATCGGATGGAGGACATCGTTGTGATACTGGAGCAAACAAGCGCCAATTCCGTAATTACTAGCATCTGTACGGAGGATAAACTTTTTAGAAGCATCTGGTAGTTTCAAAATAGGTGGATGTGAAAAAATATCAAGTATTTTCCGAAATATTCTATCACAGTCATCGGTCCATGTCACCTTTAACGGCATATTCTTTTTTCACAATGATGACAAGACAGCCGTGATAGATGACAAGTTGGGTACAAATCTGCTGTAGTATTGGACTAATCCTAATACGCTTCTAACTTGCTTCTTCGTTTGAGGAACTGATAAGTTTAAAATTTTGGAAACCGTATTAGGAACTGTATGGATATATCCCGCTCCAATAATATGTCCCAAAAAAGTTATTTCCTGAAAAGCGATTTGTATTTTTGATGGTTTAGCAGTTAAATGATTCTCTCTTAGTATTTCCAAAACATATTTAAGTCCCGAAAAATGTTCCTCAAATGACGAATTAAACAAACATATGTCGTCGATGTATGTAATGATGTCTGGTCTATTTGACAATATCCTTCGCATCATGCGAATAAAGGTGGCTGGAGCGTTAACAAGCCCAAAAGGCATCACATTCCACTGGTATAGACCTTGTGGAGTGGAAAACGCTGTGTAGTATTTTGTCTTTTGGGTTAGTGGTATTTGCCAATAACCTTTAGTTAAGTCTATCTTAGTGAATATTGTTGCGTTGGATAGCAGAACCAAGTTGGTGTCCTAACACCACCCCTTGTCCCCCTATGTCAGCTCCAACCATAGACAATCACTTGGATGCTGTCTTTAATCTACAACGACCACCGAAACGGCAAAGAAGTGTCTGAACTTAAAGATTTAGCTTGACATTTCGTATTCTTTTAAAAGAGATCATTAAATATATTTATTCAAAAACCTTGGCCTTTGTTATCTATGATGTATAAATATTGTATGTATATTGTATAACTGTTGTAAAATATGTATAGTATATATATATATATATATATATATATATATATATATATATATATATATATATATATATATATATATATATATATATATATATATATATATATATATATATATATATATATATATATATATATATATATATATATATATATATATATATATATATATATATATATATATATATATATTGTATGAAGAAACAACACAAAAACCAACATCAACACCACCACACCACGCTCATTGTCATCTTCCTCTATAAAAGTATCACTTTTTTATATTTTCCTCTTTATTCTATAGCGGGCAGGAAAAGGGGAATTCACTTAGTGCTTGCTTATAAAAATTCCTTCTTCTCAAGTCAAGCAGCAAAATAGTTGCCTGAAGAGTTTGGAACAAATCGGTTGTTATATTCATGTAAAAGGGTAAAAGCACAACTCCTTCCAATAAAAAATATTAAAGCTATGTCTAAATCAGCTTGTTGTTTGTAGCAAGACTCAACACATCCACATAGATAACAACGTTCTGATGAGATCAATTTGGCCAGTGTCACTATACCTAAACTTTTATGAAATACACAAATATCTCCTGTTATTGCTTAAGAATACACTACCTCCACAATAATTGGTCAATCTACACAAGTCTGCGGTATGGCCTCTTTAACAGCGACAGTGAAAAATCAACATATAATCGCTCCTGTAAAGATTTTTTTCCGCCTCAAGTCTCTAACACTTCACTCCCACCTCTAGATGCTGGACCTAGTATAGTGTTATCTCTAACACTCTCACCTCTCGATGCTGGACCTAGTATAGGCAAGACTCTAACACTTCACTCCCACCTCTTCATGCTAGACCTAGTATAGGAAAGTCTCTAACACTTCACTCCCACCTCTAGCTGGTAGACCTAGTATAGTCAAGTCTCTAACCCTTCACTCCGACCTCTAGATGATGGCCCTTGTATAGTCAAGTATCTAACACTTCATTCCCACCTCTAGCTGGTAGACCTAGTATATGCAAATCTCTAACACTTCGCTCCCACCTCTAGATGCTGGCCCTAGTAAAGGCAAGTCTCTAACACTTCACTCCCACCTCTAGATGCTGGCCCTGTTGTAGGCAATTTTCTAACACTTCACTTTCACCTGTAGATGCTGGACCTAGTATAGTGACGTCTCTAACACTCCCACCTCTCGATGCTGGACCTAGTATAGTGACGTCTCTAACACGATCACCTCTCGATGCTGGACCTAGTACAGTCAAGTCTCTAACACTTCACTCCCACCTCTAGCTGGTAGACCTAGTGTAGGCAAGTCTCTAACACTTTACTCCCACCTCTTCATGCTAGACCTAGTATAGGCAAGTCTGTAGCACTTCACTCCCACCTATAGCTGGTAGACCTAGTATAGTCAAGTCTCTAACACTTCACTCCCACCTCTAGATGATGGCCCTAGTAAAATAAAGTCTCTAACCCTTCACTCCCACCTCTAGATGCTGGCCCTGGTATAGTCAAGTCTCTAACACTTCACTCCCACCTCTCGCTGCTGGCCCTGGTATAGTCAAGTCTCCAACACTTAACTCCCACCTCTCAATGCTAGACCTGGTATAGTCACGTCTCTAACACTTCACTTTTGTCTACCTGTTTGTAAAGTACGTATAAATATATATTATACTTATTTACTTAGTCGTTCCCCTTCTACCGTGAGGTGTAGAGATTTGGAAGAGAGAGCGCCAGACTATCCTATCTGCTGTCTTCCTCCTGGCCTGGTTCCATTCTAGTCCTCGGTCCTTCAAAGATTGTCTAATGTTGTCCTCCCAGTGGACTCTCGGTCGTCCGGGGGGTCTGGATCCTTGGCTCTTTGTTTCCCATGCTTGTCGTGTTAGCCGATCTTCTCCCATTCTGCAGACATGGCCAAACCATCTTAATTGGGACTGTTCTACTTGGGTCTGCAGGGGGTAGGATTTAAGGCCTTGACGTATCGTCTGGTTGCGTACCATGTCTTTTCTATATAATAACTGTTGTAAAATAAATATTGTAATATTTGAAGAACATAACAACACACAACAACAACACAATTAAAATACCTACTTATCTCCCCTTAGTTACTTACACGCCCGCCATTATTGAGCGGAGTATTTTACTATATAAAAAGTCCGCGCATCCTCCTGAATCGATCGGAGTATTTTGCTATATAAAAGTCACGCGCATCCTCCTGAATTCTAACCGTAGCGTATCTACTATACTACTCCTATGCAGGCCACCAAGAACCACTTTTGTTAGTAGTGAAACGTCGAAAGCTTGCCTGGTTTGGGCATGTAACTCGTCATGACTCCCTTTCGAAAACGATCCTCCAGGGAACAGTCGAAGGTAAACGGAGAAGAGGAAGACAAAGAAAATCCTGGGCTGATAACATCAAAGAATAGGCAGGGCACGGTTTTCCACACTTGTACCCATTGCTGAGGATAGAGAGCAGTGGAGGACCCTGTCTGCTGATGCTTCCACCATGGCACCCCTACGACCCATGATGAAGAAGCAATAAGGAAATTTGCTACACAGAGCACAAAACACTTGTACGCATTGCTACGTGGCAGTTAATAAATAAAGAAAATTAATAAAGTAAAACTGGATAGATGACATTCCTTCGACATATAGATCTAACCAACGAAAATCAGTATGCGTCAGTTAAAAATCTGTTAAACATGTGTATATTGCTTATTTAGTAACTACTATTACCAAAAGAGCATTAAAAACTATTTTTTACCTTAATGTAAAGAGTCAAATAATTTATAACGTCATCTTCTCGCATTGTGAATTGTGTTGTTGTTGTTGTTGTTTGCGTTCGCTCTATCGAGTAATAATATATGTGGCATAGAAGAATGTAGCCTACCAACAATGTAGTTCTTCGTAGATAGTCTTCTGTCCATAAATCTCAATCATAGGCATCTTATAATAAGTGGCAATGAAAAATATTACAGTACTCTCCTCTCCTTAATTCTGGCCGCTGTGTCTAGAGGTTCTTGTAGACGACGAGGATCCAAGCAATGCGGCAGAAATATTCATGACAAAATCTTAGATGCATTATTCGAAAAAATACTCATTGGATATGGTAATAACTTCTGGGTAAGTTAATGTACTAGTCTGCACAATATCAAGTAAGTGGTGGCCTCCGAAATAACAATGCCACTGAACATCAGAATACAAGTCTCCACAATCTTAGGAAGCTTCAAAAAAAAGTACGTCTACTCCGGACGACTGAAACATACGAAAGGCCAAGACGACTGACCGTTAGAGTGCACAAGAGCGTGATATATTACGTCATTAGTAACCGGTGATGTAGCAAGTTATGCGGCGCGTTCAATATAAGTGAACAATCGTACACAAAAACTGACTTTACTACAGGCAGCTATATCTCCTCAAATCAATGGTTATATGTCAGCGTGTAGCAACATATTAAAACATATTTATTTTATCCTTAAATGAATCATGTTGTCACAAAACGTCTGTACGTGTTCTTTTGTGTGATCTCTCACACCTTCAGCCCTACGGCAAAATCATTTCTTTTTCTTCATTTTTCTCACCTACTGCTTTTATTTGGCATAATTCTTTCCTCTTCATTCGTTATTTTCACTATTTTGCTCTATGCTGGATCTAGTAGTGGGAAGTCTCTAACACTCTATTCCCTGTCACGCGTGGTTTTCAAGAGTCTGCCTAAGACCAGACCAAAATCTGTATGACGTCTGAGACAAGACAAATAAAGTCTGAGTGAAGACTGAGAAGATAGATGAGTTAGACTGTTGTATGTGGATAGAGTGACTTATAGTTATCAGGAGAAAAGAACAGATACTGATTCTCCCTCCTGCCACGCAATGACTATAATTACCTACTATCACTCTGCCTCTCTCACTACTAGGAGTAAGGTTTAATACACAAAAGTGACTCCACAACAACGAGTATCAGTATAGATAGAAAGGATAGTCTGACCCGCCACTAAATTGTTTAGTTTATTAACAGCAACTAAAACCACGGTATGATAAAGTTAGGAATTATCAATCACCGCAAAACAAAAGGCAAACATAAAGATATAGATGTGTCACGGATTGCCTCCCCTGCTTTGCAGTAGTGATCCAACAGTGACGAAAACTCAAGAGTATTTAATATTGGCGTCCAAGGTATCTACTTGCGCGCAAGATTACTCTTGGCAAAGATGTAGATAGAAGGTTAATAATACTTCTACCTGAAAGGAGCCTTCACAAGATGTTTCCAGAAGTCACTAACAACGTTACATTGTGCTGAACAATTGTTAACGCATTATATCTGGTCCGTCGCCTTTTGTGAAGGATGTAAGCAATGGTTTAGCCTGTTCAAGCCCCCAGTTGGTGTAATCCAACGAAATCCCTCTTATAAGGTATAAATCTTTGTAGTGTAAATATATGTCTAAGTATTTATATATACTGAAGCACATTAAAAACGCACCACCTGTATAATCCAGGAACAGAGTGTGAAATGTAAATATAAGTGTTTACAAGTTTACATATTTGGGATCTTTATTCATTTTCCTATGAATCCATGCAGGTCATTAATTTTCACATTTGATTGTTATGAAATTCATTCCATTCTGTGCAGGCAAAGGAGAAAACCGAAAATGCAACCAATAAAAAAATTCATTCACACTATCCTGAGTATCTGGTATGTCCACCGTGTTCTTGCAAACAAGCTTGGCAGCGGCTCCGCATGGAACGCACAAGTCTCTGAAGGAAATTCCGGGGAATCAAGTCCCATTCACGAGTAAGAGCAGCTTCGAGCTGTTGCAGATTAGATGGAGAACCTTGCCTGTAGACTCTGCGTCCAAGCTCGTCCCACAGATGTTCTGTAGGAGACATGTCTAGTGATAGGGCAGGCCAATCAATCGTCACAATGTTCTGCTGCTGTAGATATCGCTGCGTAATGCATTGGGTGTGCGCTCGTGTGTTATCCTGCTGGAGAAGCCGCAAGTCTGGATAATTTGTGAACGCAGGAGCAATGCATCCAGAACCTCATCTCGATATGTCACAGCATTAACATTTCCACGGAAGATGTGAAGAGGCAACCGATGATGAAAACTGAATCCTCCCCAAATGTGAATACTGCCACCTCCAAATCGGTTGTGCTGACGAGCACGGCAATCTGCAAAGCGCTCTCCACACCGTCGCCAAATCCGCATACGTCCATCAGCAAAGGATATGTTGAATCTGCTCTCGTCTGTGAATAGGACAGCATTCCACTGCAGTCTAGTCCATCTGACATGTTGCTCTGCCCATTGCAGGCGCTGCTGACGGTGTCTGTGAGCCAAGTTTGGCCCAACATAAGGTCGTCTTGCAGTAAGGCCTGTATATATGAGTCGTCGTATGACTGTCATTCGAGAGACTTGCCCACGTCTACCCACTATTGCTCTTGCTGTTTGACTTGCCGTGAGAGAACGATTCCTTAGGTACTCAGCACAATATGACGATCTTGCGCAGGGGTAGTAATTCGTAGTCGGCCACTCCGAAGTCTATCCCGGGCACTGCCAGTGGTTCCGTAAAGTTCATTGAGACGTACAATAGTGCTGTGGTGGCAATTCATCCTTCTGGCAATGGCTCGCGAGCTCATTCCGGTCTCCAACATACCAATGGCTCGTTGGCGGTCGTTTTCAGATAGTCGTGGCATTTCAAGCACATGTACTGGGTGTTTTGTCTCAACGGCCTTTTTATACCGAGTATACTGCCACAACGCGTACACATTTTCAGGGTCATAACTGTTGGGAATCGTGTTGCACGTGTAACTTTCATTGTTTTCATGTAGTCTGTACACAAACCCGTGGGTTGAATCATGCACTTTCCATTCCAGCAGCCATTCGCTCTCTACCTCATGGCAAACACGGGGAAAATCCATTCCCACACTTTTTTCAGCTTCTCTGCACCAGTATATATAATAGTGGTGCGTTTTTAATGTGCTTCAGTTTATATTTATTAACTATTCTGGCTCATACGTTTGTTTTCATACATATAACTGGATCAACAATTATTGTTTTCTTTTAAAGCAACAAGTAACAGATTTAATAGTGAAATAGTCTTTAACAGGTTAAAAAAAATATGGAAAGATTAGTGGAATTTTGATAGTTATAACGTTCTCATCATTGAGACGTAGGTGGAAATTTAACTTTATACTTAAATTTAACTGGAATTGTCCCGTTTTTGCTGGTGCCTTTTAGTTAGCACTTAGCTTGTATGAGTGAGTCCTGCAGCTGTGGTTCATCAATTCTGTGATGACGAAAGCCTTTTCCACTCTTCCACTGTCAGCTGTTATGGTGGATGCTTTTTTCTCACACTTGCTGCGTTAGTACCACAAATCGTCGGATGGCTTGTAACCACGAACTTTAGACAAATAGAAGAAACAAATGCCTGCTGAGAACATTTGTTCACCGCAAACTAATGCGCTCCACCCACCAATGATAACCTCTCAGAAGAATTAAATTCCGGAGCACACAGTGTACTCAAGGAATACGATGAAAATTCACCCATATCCTTCTTAGTGTTAACTTGGAAATTGCGTCTGGGGTGCATGAATAATGATTTACCTGAATTATAATTAAAAAAGGTACATAATTCTCACAAGATAATATTTGTCACAGGATAGACATTCGACGTAGTTTTATATTGGTCACATTGGAGAGTGGCTACGCTGGTAGATTAAAAACCGGTCTGGTAAGTTTTGCCAAGGCGGAAGACGCTTGAAACTTTTGGCGCAAATTAGTCTAGAGATGTCCGCATTACTGAGAGGACGTGTTCCCTTTGTCAGCAGTATTGCTGGGATTATGTGAATGCCAGTGGGGTTCCTACTTCTTGCCGTTTTCATGTGATCAGGAGTATTTGATTTGTCACTAGGTGGTAGTTGTAAATGCTAGTGATTTCTCTCCTGGATATTATTTATGATAAGATTCTTGCAATTATGTAATGCCTAGTTTCCGTATTATATCTCGCCGGTGAGCGATAGTCAGTGCGAAGTCGCTGGTTAGATTATGTCGGTGAATATTTTTGCTATTATGTAGCGCTGCTAATTTGGGCTTAGTTTTGGCTTAATATTCATTATGTTATCTATTGCATTCCATGTTTGTTGACAACCGGGTGCAGCTTCTCTGTGGGCATTGTTCATTAAAGAGGGAACTTACCTGTTGATGGTGTTAGTATTATTTAATGTCAGCTAGTTCTAGTTGTGGTCATACTTCTAGATAATGAGTCTTGATGTTGCCATGGTTGTTACTTATATACATATGCTGATGATGATAAATCCACATCATTACTAGTGTCTGACAACTGGGGGCTCGTCTGGGATCACTGTCGCCAATCATCAAAAAAGACTCAGAGATATGTCAAACTTACCCGTTTGACATCCACTGTAAAATCAGTCTTACACTTTAACAATCCTACCCAAACCGGCAACAATACCAGAGCAAAACACTTGCAACTTAACTGTATCTAATTTCACAGCGCAAGACTGAATACATACCGAAAAACTAGCCATTACAACTGTCGTGCAGAAAGTAGGTCAAACCCGTAAACGAGGTCAGGTCAAACGACCGTAAACATTACACTGACAGACTGACACACACTAGCCTTACACTGGACGCTGAAAAAGAAAACAACTCACTCCCGTGAGTACGGGAGTTGAAGAAAAATATGAAGGCGCCAACACAGTGGCGTTACCAGCCTTCTAACACTCTGTGTGTACAGTAAATCATGGCCTATTTAAGGCAAACACAGGCTCCACGGCATTGCTAACAATAATATGAAATTAATACTGCCAGCTAGCTCGGAATAATATCATTACAAACAGGCCTATTGGCCGAAAGAATAGTCAGCTATAAATATCAACAAAATATCGGCCCCACGACCTCTAAGTGACCGGACAAGAGCCACCCAGGAGGAAGGGTGGTGAGCCTAATCCATTTTTGGCCTCTCGTAGGAAAAGAGTGGATTGGACCGATTCTATTAGGGTGTGGCGAAGTTTGTTTTGTGGTGGAGTCTGGCAGACGGATTTCCTGCGATTGCCCTGCTTAACATTTCAAGCCCTGTTGGTGTTAGCTGTATTTGTGGGGTGTGTATTTATAGTGTCGTGTACATTTAGTAATTCTTGGGTTTTGCTTAAGTGGTGTGTTCTCTTGTCCCATTTTACTATCTTGTAAATAAGTTTACAGGTATCCCTTGTTTTCGTTCGTGCTCAGTCATGCAGTGTAGATATTTATCTACCTTATCTCTTCGTGTTCTATCATCTTGTTCCTCGTGACTGGAATATTGTTTTCGTAATGTGATGTGTGTGTTTCTTTCATCTGTGTAGTGTTCATTGTTGCCATAGGTAGTACTTGCATAACAGAGATTATTGAGTTTAGAAGTAAGTGTAGTGTTATTTGAATAGAGCACCAGTGTGGGTGCCAGTAGAAGACTTTCAAGCAATACCTATTTTAAACTGGGTTTATATAGTGGTGTCAAGGTATCAAGAAGTTTTTATTATACAACTAACGACTATTGTAAGTTTATATATTGGTATCAAGGTATCAAGAAGCTGTTATTATACAACTAACTACTATTGTAAGTTTATATACTGGTGTCAAGGTATCAGGAAGTTGTTATTATACAACTATTGACTATTGTAAGTCTGATTGCGGATATAATAGAGATTAAGTGGTCAGAGAGACAAAATTTTCACAAGTGGTGACACCATAGCCAAGGGGCTAAGTGAGCCTGTATTGATATTATAAGGTAAAGGTGAATTATATTTATACAATAAACTACGAAGTGATATTTACTTTCATGCATATATTTATATATGTGTAGATTGAAGAAGTGATATCATTAATTACTACTGTCATTACGGAATATTATTGTAAGCAGAAATTTATCTGCTGACTTAAGTGGAATATATACAGTTGAGTAATTGTATTGTAAGGAATTATACCAAAGTTAATAGTGAGCATTCTAAGGTACATCATGGACATTGATACTTGCATGCGGATAGGAAAGGAAGCCGAATACACAGGAAAAGAATTATTGGAATTTGCCAAGGCAGAGTTCCATTCAGTTGAGAATCAAAAAGCTTTGAAAGAGAAGGAAGAGAGGGAGAGAATAGATAAACAAAATACTCTAAGAGATGCTCGAGCTGAAGAGCTAGGGCTAAAAAGAAAAGAATTTGAATTACAAGAAAGGAAGATGAAAGAAGATAAAGAGTTACAAGAAAAGAAGATGAAAGAAGAAAACGAGTGGAAGCAGAAAGAGTTTGAATTGAAAGAAAGGCAGTTGAGAGAAGATAAAGAGTTACAAGAAAAGAAGATGAGAGAAAATAAAGAGTTACAATAAAAGAAAATGAAAGAAGATAAAGAGTTGGAAGAAAGGAGGATAGAGTCAGGGTTGGAGAAGGAGAATGAGAATAGCCCTGGAAGAGAAAATGATGGAGAAGAAGATACAATTGAAGAAGTTAGAAGTGGGTGCGAGTGGTCAGAACTCAACTTCTGGTGGGGCTCATCGTCCTTTTAGGCTGCGTCTACCAAATTTCAATGATAAAATTGATAGTTTAGATTTCTTTTTGGAAAGATTTGAGGCCTATGAGGTGGCCTATGAGGCTGATAGGGATCAGTGGCCATCTCTTTTATCGACATTGCTAGTGGGGCACGCGATGGAGACTTCTTATAGCGTCCCTGTAGAGGAAAGGGCCGATTATGACAAAGTGAAGGAGAGATTGCTCCGGAGGTTCCGTCTGACTGCTGACGGCTACCGGACGCGTTTCAAAAACGTGATGCCTAGTTCAGACCAAGACTTCGAGGATTTTTATCTCGAAGATCAAAAATTCTGCCCTGAATAGATATGAAATCGAAATGGAGGGGATAACAAAGGACTTTAATGGCTTGTTAGACTTGGTGCTACGGGACAACGTTTTGTCCTCGTGTTCTACTGAGTTGGTGGCGTTCTTTCAGGAACGTCAGCCAAAGGATATTGAGTCCATGGCTCAACTGGGGCACCATTATGTCCTCACCCATCCGGGCAAATCCCTTCAGAAGTCGGGTCTGACGGAAGACTTAGTTGCCAGTGTAGGCAAAGTTGAGCACCATCCTTGGCGAAATCAGTCAGACAGAGGCCAAGAACAGAAGTATGAGAGGCCCTCCAGTCCCTACCAGCCGCATAGAGGTAGTTATGGGAACTTTCGTTCTCGTAGAAATGGTCGGCCGAGGTGGCTGAGCCGACGATATGATAGTTATAGCGACGGAGTGGATCGTCAAGCGCAAAAGCAGGTAAGTTTCGAGGACTCTCGGGACGAAGACAGATTTTGGTACAAAAGCAAACATCATAAGCAGAGGAGTGCTTCATCAGAGAGTAGTTCGTCTGACTCTGATGCGGGGTCTTCGTCATCGAAGGGCTCCAGCAAAAGCACACGCGAGGAAAAGAAGAAAGAGCGTCTGTGTACCAATTGTGGTGGCAAAGGTTATTGTGCTGACGTATGCACTACCCCAATAGAACACGCGAATTCCGCGTTTGTGCTAGATACGATCAACGATGAGGACTGTGAGGGGTTTCGCCTTCTGTTCCACGCGAACGAGAGGATAGTGCTGCAATGGGGGCAAGCGGCACCTTGTTTGTCAGCAGTCCATGAGACTGGCAAGGTGGATCTCCACAAAGGCATGGTGGAGAGGAAACCAGTCTCCGTGTTGAGTGACACGGGGTGCACGACAATTGGGGTGAGTCAATCGTGCATCGACGACTCCTGCCTTACCGGCAAAACTGTAAAGTGCACCACGTTCAGGGGCAAAGTGGAATCTTACCCCCAAGCATGTATCAACGTGGACACTCCGTTTATAACAGGTAGAGTAAACGCGTTCGTTCTCGATAATCCCATTGCCGATTTAATCGTTGGCAATGTACGGGGAGTTCATAAAGCCAAGGGTGCGGCTGTAGCAGAGGCTCAGCATCACCAAACTCTCAAGGGGGATGACCAGAAGGTACATCATAGAAGTGATTCGCGGCAAGTGCCAAATGACCAAAGTAGGAGCAGTAGGTACTTATACGAGGGTCCGAAAGCTAATAATAGCACAGTTTGGGTGCGTAACGTTCCCCGGAATACTAGTTGGCGCACAATCAGAAGAGTGTTCGATGAGGTCGCGCAGGTTAGGTTTGTGGAGGTAGTGTCGTTGAGCGACTACACCAAAATGGCGCGGGTGACTTTTGCGAATAGTTGAGGTGCGCGTAAGGCAGTTAGGCTGAAGCACATGTCCTTGCTTCAGAATCATCTGCTAATAGTTCAGCAATAGATAGGGTTAGATTTCGGGTTCACGTTCAGTAACATGTTTCGGTTAATACGAACCGAACCTGAGTTGCTCTGACCCACGACCCCAGTTCGATATTGATATGAATATGTGTATTTTGTAAACTTGGAATTTTTTTAAAAATTATGTACAATGCATAGTTATGTTGTATTATGCTATGTCGTGCTTTGTATTAATGTGGCATGATGCCAGGCAGGCACGCTGTAGGCAGGTGCGCTGTGGGCAGGCATGCTGTAGGCAGGTGAGCTGTAGGCAGGCACGCTGTAGGCAGGTGCACTGTAGGCAGGCTTGGCGTGCATTTATCATGGAATATGATGGTCTTGTAATATTTAAGGGTGATGTTGATACTTTACTGTGCATTGTTCTGTAATTTACATGTCATGCTTTACAATATACCTCTATCGAAAGCTGTTGCAAAAAGGAACCAGATACTCTACAATTGAGAGGGAGTGCCTTGCTATTGTCAGGGCGGTGTCTAAGTTGGCACGATATCTGTTGGGGCACATTTTTTTCATCCAAAAAGACCACAAATCACTGCTATTTTTGCAGTCGGCTAAATCCTCCAGTGCTAAATTGACACTCTGGGCATTATTGCTTCAGCAATTTAACTTTACTATTTTACCAAATCAGGGTGTATATAATGTGGTAGCAGATGTCTTGTCCAGGTTGTGAAGTTGGTTGGACATTTATAGTTTAGGGGACAGGAACATCTGCAGAGAGTACTTATTAGAATCTATGAAGGAAATGTAAAATGACTATTTAAATTCGTATTTCATGAAGATGTATTATGATATACAATGTATGTATTATGCTGCCATAAAGGCAATATCTATGACGTTGTACTTAATGTGTAAATATACCATATTATCTTATACCTACAGCTTTATTGTGAGAAGATGATTGTTGTTACGATGACTTGATATTTGTGTGGTGACAATTAGTTATATAGATTTGGTGTAACATGCATTATGTGTAGACTACTAAAGGATTAGTCAGTCGTTGTTATTTTTCACGACTGCCAGTACCTGTTGTGGATGTGTACATGTTCCTTGTATTTAGTCTAGTAAGTGAGAAGGCATGTATGACAATAGTATTGGACAACTTTTGTATTCACTTTCTACATGAGGAGGTACCATCTCGGCATTGTGTCGTCCATACTCCGAAGGGGGTTGGGCGTGTCTCCTCCGGTGGAAGAAGACTTCGTTTTCTTTCTTAAAAGGGGGGGGGGGGATGCCACAGGATAGACATTCGACGTGATTTTTTTATTGGTTACATTGGAGAGTGGCTACGCTGGTAGATTAAAACATCGGTCTGGTCAGTTTTGCCAGGGCGGAAGACGCTATGAAACTTTTGGCGCAAATTAGTCTAGAAATGTCCGCGTTACTGAGAGGACGTGTTCCCTTTGTCAGCAGTTTTGCTGGAATTATGTGAATGCCAGTGGGGTTCCTACTTCTTGCCATTTTCATGTGATCAGGAGTATTTGATTTGTGATTAGGTGGTAGTTGTAAATTCTAGTGATTTCTCTCCTGGATATTATTTACGATAAGATTCTTGCAATTATGTATTGCCTAGTTTCTATATTATATCTCGCCGGTGAGCGATAGTCAGTGCGTAGATTATGTCGGTGACCATTTTTGCTATTATGTGGCGCTGTTATTTTGGGCAAGTAGTTTTGGCTCAATATTCATTATATTAGGTATTGCACTCCATGTTTGTTGATAGCCGTGTGCGGCTTCTCTGTGTGTTATATTCATTAAAGAGGGAACTTACCTGTTGATGGTGTTAGTATTATTTAATGTCAGCTAGTTCTAGTTGTGGTCATACTTCTAGATAATGAGTCTTGATGTTGCTATGGTTGTTACTTATATACATATGCTGATGATGATAAATCCACAACATTACTAGTGTCTGACAATATGTTACACCTTAGGCACATGTAATGTAATCATCACTCATCACTGCTCTAGTCGGAGTCTGGGGTCGCTCTGCTGTCGGGTTTCCCGCACGACTAGTCAGAAACAATCACCATCTCTTGCGGTAGTGGTTCATGAATGTACTATTTTCATGTGTTGAGGTTGCCAGCCTCATATATATCAACTAGCAAGAAAACATGTTAAATTCACATTTGTAATAGAAATGTTTACACTTACCCCAAATAATGGATATACACAATCTCCTGCACAGATTAGAATGGACACACAGCACTTTAGGCTAGGTGCTGTTCGAATCACTTTGGTCTGAGAAATTGGAGTTAATTCCTCTGACGGCGGGTGACTCTGCGAAATCACGGATTGAGAAAACGTGAGTTAAAGTGCTCTTATGACTGGAGAATCTGATACCTAGGTTTCCAATCTTGTTATATTAAAGTCCAGGTCACTTATGTTTTTACAGTCTATACAAGGTATATTTAAGTATGCGGGTTTACTCTTAATAAGTTGTCAGAGTTGCCCAAATACGTTAAACTGTCACTTATAAGTATGGAAAACTAAGTCCAATATCTCACTGGCTTCTGGGAGTTGTTCGCTGTACAATACGATCTCTCTGTGTGTTCTGTGTCTGGGATTTCACTGCATTATATTGAACAGTTTCCAGTTCACATCCCAGATGATGTTTCCGCCGAATGTTTCAATAGAATGCATTGTTTATTCCGGCATCTAAAATCAAACCAACCAAATCTAATCTCTAGCACTGTTGGGTGGGGAAGTTTTAAATATCCCCTCGCGTGTTTAAAAATAATTAATTTTAATATCCACGTGTGACCTCTATAAAAGACGTAATATTGTTCCGGCTGCACCCCTGTCTATCACAATATTGTGACCATGTTTTTCAGGCGTAATGTCTTCCGCCCCGATGTCTACCCCGACAGATTATCTAATTATCGCCTTTATCTGCGTGCCTCCGCCAGACAGATGTCTGGTTAGACAATGTTGCTTTCTTTCATCGTACGCACAACACAAGCTTGAGTCAACACGATCAGCAGCTTTTCACTGGAGTCAAATGTTGCACCGACACGTTTTCACAGGTGGTCGGACGGATTCAAAGAGATAAGCGGAAAACCTGACTGGGTATTGTTACGATAATACCACAGTTCACCTGGCGGAACGTAAATACGTCTGAGGAGTGGTAAACAAGATAAAGACAGTCCTATAGCAAATACTTTCGTAGGGGAGTGGAGTGTGAAACAATAAGACACGAATAACTCCCGTAGTAAATAAAGCTATAAGGGAGTGGCGTGTTAGAGGCTTCCCCATGCCATGTTCAGCATAAAGAGTAAAATGAATGAAAGGGCAAAATGAAATACCAAATAACAAACGAATAATGAAGAAATATGAAGAAAAGGTGTTTACGGCCGGAGGGCTGAAGGTGTGAGAGATCACAAAAAAGACTGGGACAGACATTTTGTCACACCATGTATCAAGTTGTTAAACACATAAGGCTAGTTCAGAATAATATATTTAAAAAACTACAGAGTAATCAACGTGGTTCCACACTCCCACAATTATGTGGTAGGTATAAAATTAATAATCCTTTGGCTGGAACCCTGAAATACAGAAGCCCTAACCACACAAAATATCCTGCTGACTTTGTTCTGTCAGCACTCTTATTAAATTCCCTTACTGTCCCTTTGACACAGTCACTCAATCTTTCCCTTCCCAAACACTTCTTTGAGCGCAATTTCCCCACAATTCCTTCTTCGTTGGCACAAGTGCACTTATACTCAGTTGGGATCACAGCTTGTTTGCTGATCGCAAACAGGAAAATATTTTCACCCTCTCCTTTTCCTGAACTGTTAACAAATCCGTGAAATAAATTGGCCCCGGGCTGTAAATCCAGGTAATCATGGGACGATGCCTGCTCTGAAGATTTTAAAGATGTGCTGGGGAATTAAATCCAAGCTATGCGTTGACCCGTTGCAAATGGTGGCGACGCCTATTAATAAGGGACGATGTAGCTTTATGCAAACTGATGTCAGTGGAGCAGGGTGCTCCACTTACTTCGTGGATGTGAAATATATATCTATATATGTATGCTCCCAGCAAGGGAAATCACCAATGTACCCGTATTAGGGGCTGATAATAATCAAGACTATGGACGACGTGGCAACCCCGAAGTGAATGGGTCGCTGATTTATCCTGCCTGTCTAGGATAATAGGAAGGTAAGTTCAGGCTGGACTAAGAACGCTGTCGGACTCGTGCTGTAATAAACACCATAAACAAACACCTACCATCTAGCCAAAATACATCATTACATGTTACAACAACACAAACCAAAGAATGATCAGAATAGGTACAGATTAAGTATACAACCATTCCTTTCCCTCTGTTGGTCAGGGCTGACTTGATATTGCAGTTTATCTTTCTCTCCCCTGCTCATCGACTGGTCCGCAGACAAAACAAGCAAGTGTCTCGCCGGCTGACTCGCAACATTGCATAATCCGGTTTTCCCGTGACTGGCGTGGGGTTTTTCTGGAATGTTTACCTTCCTGCTTTATTTATCTGGCGCTGACTGACCTTAAAGTATGTCAGTTCTATCTAACCCTGCAGGCTTGGTAACAGCCTGCCCCGGCCCGGGTAGGGTTATTTTACTGGTTGTGGTACATTCGATATAATATATCTTTTATCTTCCTTTCCAGTCTTTCCTGACCATAGGAGCGTACCTCCCGAAATAAATTTCGGTGGCACGAGGTTGGGCGATTGTAGATCGAGCTGTTGCCCATGCAGCAAGACCCGGCCTGGACGTTAGAGGAACGGTCTTGTCGCTACAGTCTGACACCAGTAGCAACCGCCTTTCACTAGTAGGATATGGAACTTGCCCTCTAATCCATCTTCCCTTTTGTCTATATCATATAGACATACATATAATTGACATACTGTAACGGGCTGTTTTACCATTGTTTACTACCAGATGTTAAAGTGATATTTCAGATGTTAAGTTCGGTTTACAAGTGTGAAATCTGGTATTTGTACCGTGTTGAAGTGTCGCTGAGTGGGCGTGTCGTTTATCACCTGGACAGTGTAATGTGGCCGTGAATTTAGGTCACCAGCGTGAGGTGCTGCCAGGATGTAGTGCAGTCACTCACACACAGACAGTATACATGTTTCTCAGGTGTGTAGAACAAGTAGTAAGATGTTGTAGTGAGTAATGGTGTGTGTACATCAGCAGATCGAGAACACGAAGTCGTATAGGCTCTTATTCAGAGACACACAAACTCGCTCCACCACACGTAGAAGTCATAGATGTGGTTAATGCAGATGACTTTCTCTTCAACATTTATTACAGCAACAGTACGTTGACGGACAACAAAGTCAGTAGAACAAGGAACATCGACATTTCATGTGTAGTAATGCATATAACCATCGAGCATAATCAATCCTGCATAGCTCGTATGTATGATGCTAGTAACGCTGGTTTGATAATATATATTTTCATACTGTAGCTCAGAGCCCCTGACTAAACGCGTCAGGTAGTCTTGTAACAAATATAGTTGCTTAATATCGAAGTCTGTGAACTTGTTGATAAAGTCAAGACTTCATCTGGCTTCTCCCGCCAGACACTTCTTCTTCTGCTCAAAGATATAGGCCGTAATGTCGGGCCTCATAATAATTGATGAACAACTGAGTATCTTCATAGGCAGGCATTATCTTCCATGCCGAAACATACCGCCATAATGCGGGTTTCAAATAAATATACGTTCATTGTGCTTCTGTAAAGTAATTCGACGAATAGGCTTAGTTAGCTACGTCAAACACACATAATGGACTCTGGATCTCAAGAACTCACAGGTTCATACTAAATGTTCTGCAATCTTGGCGTAATAATAACGTTTATTTTACCTTGGACAGAATCCGAGAAATACACAAATAACAACTGTCGTCGTCTCTAGACGAACAGAATAACTCTGGGGAGAATCACTAACATCACAGTTATACTGAAGACTCTCTTTCCCCAGATAATGCAGAGAAGAACAACGGACATCTTGTCCGGTCAGAAACCAGCTCATCACTCACAGACGGAAGTAATCTCCGTTTGAGAACAGCTAACCCCCCGTCTTAAGACAGATCAACCACAAAGAATAAACACAGGGAAGATAACCCCAAATCAACCTGTCCCAGAGAGTTAACATACAGTTCTCTACCTTCGATCGTCAAAAGTATTAAATAGATTTACGTCTTATGAAACCGTCAAAAACGACAGCAACAGACTACCACCCCCTCCAGATAAAAAAAAATGAAACATTTTTTGGGGGGAAATACATCAATGAGCGAGATGCAACAAGCTCCTAACGCATGAATGATGCGCCGATGAAAGGATCAATATAAGTATAACGACATAATGTCAGACCCAATCAACGCACAATAGAGCGTCTGGTGAGAACAAAAATTCACCTCACAAAATAAGAGTAAAATATATCCGGAAGGTACAATCAAATAAGCATCAGTTGCTGGCGACGCTAACAAAAATCCCATACATATCAAAAAATGCAACGTTATAGTAATGCGAATGATATCATATATGGAAAAGTCATATAAATATATAAATCTATTGAAGTTTCATGTTATACAATGACTATCATCTAATGGATGGACATAATCAGAAAGTGTAAAGTCATTCTATATACATATGACAATACAAGTGTATAATCTAACAAATAGAAGATGGCATCCACATAGAATAAATCAATTCTGTATCTCCCAGATCATGTAAGCAGCATCCACATAATATGCAAGGAAGACACATGGCAACATCATGGTTCTCAAAAGCACTCCGTACCTGGTACTAGTTTGCACTGAGAACAATATAAATGACACAATTAGCAAGATGCTGTAATGTACTATAATTACAAATACATGTTTAAGTGTTACATGTGGCCGCATTAATTTTTTCGACCTTTATGTTATGTCAACTCAACCTTCTCCATTACACTAAAGATGGTAATAGAGAAAGAAAACAAGTAATTTACCACTCTAAGGTGACAGCAAATGTGTTAATATATATTGTTATAGTGAAGAGACCTATGTCTAACAAATTCTTAATCTGATCCAATGAAGCTTGACATTCCTGAGACCAGCGCACCATGTTAGGAGACCCTTTCTTTAATAGGGTTGAGAGTGGTGCCATGATAGAGGATAGATTCTTAATGAATCTTCTGTAGAATTGTATTAGTCCCAAGAGACTACGTACTTGTTTTTTTGTTTTAGGCACAGAGATATTTAATATCTTAGAAATGTTTTGGTCCTCTGTCTTCAATAGACCATGACCAACTCGATGACCCAGGAAAGAAATTTCACTAAATCCAACATAGGCTTTAGAGGGTTTTGCAGTCAAATTATGCTCGCGTAGAGTTGACAGTAATTCATTTAAACCCAAATAGTGATCTTCCCAAGTATTACTGAAAAGACAGATGTCGTCTAAGTATGCAATGACATCTGAACGATATGAGAGAATTCGACGCATCATGCGTACGAAAGTAGCCGGGGCGTTCATAAGCCCGAAAGGCATAAAATTCCCCTGAAACAAACCCCTAGGTTTTGAGAAAGCAGTGAGAGGTTTGGCGTGTTCAGTTAACGGAACTTGCCAATAGCCTTTTGACAAGTCAAGTTTAGTAAAGAATCGAGAGTTAGAAAGTCTAGTAGGTAGATCTTCTAATAAAGGCATAGGTTCAGCATCAAACTTCGTAACTTGGTTCAATTTGCGATAATCTACGCAAAGGCGTATGTTATTGTCTTTCTTTCGAACAATAACCATGGACGAAGAGTATGCTGAGGTGGATGGTTCAATTATCTTCAATTGTATCATTTCATCCAATTCTTTCTCGACTTGTGCTTGGAAATGAATAGGAATAGGATATGGTCTTACTCTGATCGGAGTATGATCAGTAAGTATAATGTCATGCTCAATGACATTTGTGTGTCCAGGAATGTCGGTAAGGACATCCTGAAATGCTTGTAGCGTAGAAGATATTTGTCGCTGTTCCTCAAAAGACAATTTAGAAGAAACAGTAACGTTTCTCCGTGATTCCGTAGAAGTAAGTGGAATCATAGGAAGAGGTAGATTGACATCCGAAAAAGAAGTTTCCTCATCCTGTATAACTGACAGGGATGAGATATGACCTTATTGGACTGGAGAGTCGTCCGTCGCCTGGAAAATAGGCTGCAAATAGTCCGGTCGCTCATGATATTCCGTAAGCATATTTATATGTAAGGTTTTATGCCTTCCATCAATATCAACAACATAGTCGACATCGGAAATCTTCGAGACTATTGCATATGGACCTTTCCATGTAATAAGAAGTCTGTACTCTCTGGAAGGGAGTAAAACAAACGCTTTGTCTCCAGGACAAAGTTGACGTAGGCGTCTCTTCTTATTAGCAAATCGTCTTGCCTTTTCCTTAGCAAATTCGGATGATGAAGTTGCTAGCTTGCATGCTTCAATAATTTTTTCTCTGAGAGCAATGACATACGCATATGAAGATTGTGTGTCATTGTCGATATTATCAGCAGTTATAAGATCATGTAGCAAAGACATAGGACCGCACGGTCGCGCGCCAAAGACAAGTTCAAAAGGAGAAAATCCTGTATGTTCGTTGGGGACCTCCCTATAGACAAAGAGAGCCGCTGGTAGGACCCTGTCCCAATCCTGAGGATGATCCTCAGTTATCTTCCCCAGTAAGTTCTTGAGTGTTCTATTAAGACGCTCAACTAACCCATTAGACACTGGATGATAAATACTACTCAAAGATCTTTTAATGTGCAGAGTAGACATTACCTGCGACATTGTCTCTGATATCAATTGTGTGCCATGGTCTGACAATAATTCCCCAGGAAAACCTAAACGAGAAAATATAAGCCAAAGAGCGTCTGCGATATCAGCAGTGGAAATGCTCTTAAGAGGAATAGCCTCTGGCCAGCGCGTGCACATATCAACGCACGTAAGGATAAATTGATGTCCCCTGGCCGATTTAGTCTTAAAAGGGCCCATGATATCTATGGCCATTTTCTGAAACGGCCGGATAGGAATGTCTGCAGCCTGAATAGGCGCAGCATTACGTGGACCTCTAGATTTTACCTCTTGACATATTTTGCAAGACCGGCAATAAATTCGTATGTCTTTATTGACAAATGGCCAAAAGAAAGACCCCAGAACTCTCGACTTAGTTCGGGAAAAACCCATGTGTCCAGCACACTGAGAATCGTGTGCATGTTGAAGAATTAAAGCTCTCATACTTTTGGGCACGAGAATTTGAGAATGCATAGTCGCGTCTGAGTGTTGTACCATACTCACTAGTATACCATTCTTCATAGTGATATATGATTTGCGATTTGTATTCTGATTCGGATCACCGTTTTTAGCGAGAAGAAAGAATTTCTTTAAAGACGGGTCTTTTTCTTGTAGTTTCACAAACGAGTCATGCGAAATCTCTAAGTGATCATCTTGGCTACTTACTTCATTAACTTCAGTAGATGAAGTTTGAGGAAGAAGAGCTTGTGCTCTTGTTACCACTGCATTGGCTGTTTGGATATTCCGTTCTTCCCAGGCGGCAATTTGCTGCGGGGTGCATTCCTTAACCCCGTGAATACGACCGATTATAAGATCCGCAATAGGATTAGGTAGAAGACACGCGTGGACATCTCCCGTAAAGAAAGGAGTAGCAATGTGAATAATAGCAGTCGAGTAATTTTCTACTGTGCCACCAAACGTTACACATTTAACTATTTTTCCCGTGGCACAGCGAGGATCTATAAGAGATTGCTTAACCCCAATAGTAGTGCATCCAGAATCAAAAAAGCACTGAGACTGGGTTACTATCCACGAGACCTTTATGCAAGATAAGCGATCCTCTCCCGTCATGCGCAATTGTAGCAGGGAGAGCGGGAAGAGGGTGACCACAACTTAAAGTAGTTACCGTGGTCGGTTCAAATAATGTTGAGCATTGGGTGCATTTAGATGCTCTCCCAAAGTCAAAAGCAGCACAAGTGACAGCATTAGAATTTTTATTATCGTTCCCTTGATTATTGGCACCATGAGGCTCTTGTTGTAAGAGTTTCCCTGGTGATATGATCTCTTTTTCTTGTATTGAGATCTGCCACGATTATTATTCCCTCTGAAATTATCATAGTTTGATCTACCTTGACCACCGCTCTGGTTCGAATCCCAGTTTCCATAATCACTATTGTCATTTCCCCATTGATTATAGTGTTTACCTGTTTGGTTTCGATATCCCCGCGAAGGATAGCCTTGAAAGTGTCTATAGTGACTACCTCTCCACAAGTTTCCATAATTATTGGACCCGATATAACGAGGACTACCAGATCGCCTCCAGTTCTTTGAAGAAGACCCATTATATGATGGGTTACCCTGATTCTGATCATAATTACGATTGCTCTTCTTATTGAAGTTGTGTTGAGCACCTTGGAATTTATTCATAAAGTTAGGGCCATATGGTGCTGCAGAAGCAACGGCAATTCTTCTTTCACCTTAGCATTGCTAACAGTAGCATGGGGATGTGCAGTGACATACTGGCAACAGTATTCTTCCATGTCTTTTATGTCCTTAGGTTTACGCTCATGAATAAAAGCAATGAAAGACTCATTGACAGATGACATAACTTTATCTCGAAGTAATAAGTCCATAACACAATGGGCTGATCACCTGTTTGCTAGTCAATTTGATTACGGAAACAATGGCAAATCGATTAATTTGTCGCTGCTCTAAAGATGCCATTAGGCATGATGGGCTACAGTGGCAAAGAAATCAATTTGTTGTTGCCCTAAGACGCCACTAGGCGTACTGGCCACCGACTGCTTTGTCGGTTGGTGGCTAAGGATGGAAGAAGAAGAAGAAGAATAAGTCCATAAGGGCTTCATATGTTTTTTTCTGTTTTAGACAGCTCAATCCAACGTGTGAATGTAAGACGTATCTTAGTAATAAAGTCAGAGAACTCTACTCCAGTTTCTGGTAGCATTGTCTTAAAACGAATCCATCCTCAGCAGCAGCTTGAAGTTTTCTCTCCTCAGCAGCAGCTTGAAGTTTTCTCTCTTAAGCAGCAGCTTGAAGTTTTCTCTCTTCAGCAGCAGCTTGAAATTTCCTATCCTCAGCAGCAGCCTCAGCTTGAAGCTTCCTCTCTTCAGCAGCAGCTTCAGCTTGGAGCTTTCTCTCTTCTATCTGGAATTTCCTTTCATCTGCCTGCATTTGCAATCTTAAATTCTCAGCGTCAATCTTCTTTTGTTCAGGTTCTTTTTCTATTTTCAGTCTCTTTTCTTCTGACTTTAATGCCTTGGCATATTCAGTCGTTGCGAATTCCTCCAATTTCTCACCAGTTTTACCAAGGGATTTCCCTTGTTCAATAAAGTATTAGTGAAATGTAACATTCCTGTCCAAATAAATGTGATAGATCAGACCTGAAAAATTAAATTAATTACCTTATCCCAATCTCAATGGGAGACAAGTCTGTAATACTAGACTTGTATACTCACTTCACCTTATTCTATCCCAATCTCCGTGGGAGACAAGTCTTTGTCAAAGACTTTGTATAATCACCTTGTTTCTTTATAATAATATGATCATAAATAACCTCTATCTGAAAAGTGCATTATATTAACAATAATAGTTCATGACCAAGTACATATATATAGACTGTGTATGATAAACGTGTATACGATAACACTACAAAGACAAGAATATAGGACAACCGAAAACGTTCGCAGAAGTCAAATGATAAATAAAGCTTAACTAAATCTAATGTTATAAAAAATTACAATGATAACTGCGAAAAATCAAAACAAATGACAACACTGTTATAAACAAAAAGGTGTATAGAAATAAATGAAAGGAAGGAAGAGAGCAGACAATTAAACAAACATTTAGAACAAATCAAAAATCAAAAAACATAAAAAAAATAACAAAAACAACACTAACACATCCCGTCACAGCTAAGAAAAAAAAAAAAAAAGTATGCAACACACATCGCCCGCAATTCCGCTGTGGGAAATATGCACATTCCCTACAGAAAACGCTCTCAGAAGTAGAACCTCTGTGCCACGTGGGTATATTCTAAAAGGAGTCACCTTCCCAACCAACTCGCGAAACATACACACCAACACAATATATGTAAACAAAGAACATGTGATAATGTAGAATACACAATATAAAAGAATGTTGTGTAAGAGGGAAGGCTCAGTTGAACATAAATAAAGGCACAGTTTACTACACAAACGGGCCACTTATCTTAAGCACAATCCTCAAACACCCGCAAAGATGCAAAGCAATGCGGTACAACTGTAAACAACAATGGAAGACCATCCACCGTTGAAGGTCACCGTAACTCGACAACAGGTAGTGGTCTCCAAAGTGTAGCTACAAAAACATTCTCGACACCAGTTGAAACCGGAAGATCCAACGTCGATATGTTTTTAGAGTGTAGTATGTAAACAACTTTTTTTTTTTTTTTTTTTAATCTTGAAGCTTTAACGTCCTTTAACGTAAACAACGTGACTTGACAATATATGTCCATTGACGACTGTCAAAATGTAGAAAGATATTTATCCGTCATACAGCGTAAATAAAGTTCCTAAGCAGCTGTGGTCCATGAAGCAGTATAAAGCGTCGACCTACTTAGCACTGTTCGCTGCGTATCTGTCACTCCACAATGTTATGTAGAAACCCACGAATCTGGTCCACCAGATGTAACGGGCTGTTTTGCCACTGTTTACTACCAGATGTTAAAGTGATATTTAAGATGTTAAGTTCTGTTTACTCGTGTGAAATCTGGTATTTGTACCGTGTTGAAGTGTCGCTGAGTGGGCGTGTCGTTTATCACCTGGACAGTGTAATGTGGCCGTGAATTTAGGTCACCAGCGTGAGGTGCTGCCAGGATGTAGTGCAGTCAGTCACACACAGACAGTATACATGTTTCTCAGGTGTGTAGAACAAGTAGTAAGAAGTTGTAGTGAGTAATGGTGTGTGTCCATCAGCAGATCGAGAACACGAAGTCGTATAGGCTCTTATTCAGAGACACACAAACTCGCTCCACCTCACGTAGAAGTCAGAAACCAGCTCATCACTCACAGACGGAAGTAATCTCCGTTCGCGCTAAAAACTAGCGCATGCGTAGACAGAACAGATTTGAGAACAGCTAACCCCCCGTCTTAAGACAGATCAACCCCAAAGAATAAACACAGGGAAGATAACCCCAAATCAACCTGTCCCAGAGAGTTAACATACAGCTCTCTACCTTCGATCGTCAAAAGTATTAAATAGATTTACGTCTTATGAAACCGTCAAAAACGACCGCAACACATACATATAAGCTTACTTCCCAAATGAAGTAAAGTTATACGTACAGGAACCAAGAAATGCAAATAAATCAAAGTTACATGAAGTCAAAAGATTATACAGATTCGTCACGGACGCCAGAAAACAATCTCTTATGGTTTCCCTCTGGGTTAAAAGAATTGGCTCCACATGATGCTAGTTACATAGTTATCCGTGGGCAAAAATTATTCCTTTAATGAGGCACATCAGATATAAGTACAATCCGTGCATAATAAACTTTCATGCAACTTCTTACGGTCCACAATTATCAGAAATTAAAAAAAACTAACTCTAGCTTCTCAATGCTGGCTTGAGTGATGGCCGTAATTTACCAAATTACTAGAACCCTTTATGAAGGCTTACTCTGACTAGTTATAAAACTCAAAGCAAAAATTTATAATAACTACCGAGTACTAAACTCTCGTAACGAAACTGTCAGAATTTCCCACTCTATAATAAGTTGGCAAGCTGGCGTTAAGTCTCTATCTTCTCACGACAGGTATTTCCAAGGCTGAAAGCAAATAATAGACAGACAAGAACACTATATATACTGCAACTGGAGCCACAGATGTTTGAGCGTTGGTTGGACATCTGCACAGGGAAGCAGAAAAATAACTCGTAATATTTACCCAGAGACTTCTCTAGGAGATGCAACTTCAAGAAGATTTGCGTAGCAGGTTGACTTCCCGGACTTCCCTGGAATCGAAACGCGGAGACACCTGCATACACCAGCGACTCTTTCGCCGTGGTGCACGTAACGGGATGCAACCACCAGGGGACTCTATGTCCCACTGACGAAAACCGAGCCACAAAAAAGAGGCCCGCCGTTAGTCTGGCGTAATCGCCGAGGTTTTCCCTCGTGGTAAAAAGAGCGCTCGGAACCACTATAGAGAGTCGTGGCCGCATCAAAGATTTTCCTACCAACATTAATGTCAAGGGGAGGGAACCTGTCCACTTAAGAGTGACAGACTAATTATCCCCCTTTTGCAACTACAGGAGAACGAAAGAGAAAAGAAGTGATAGAGGCGTTAACAAATTCAGGAAGTAATAAGGGTTGGGGGCTTAGCTCCACATAGTGCTCAACAATTTATTACCCTAATTCGTCACATTCTCCTACGGACGTATCTGCTTTACACGCAGACTTGTTACGTTCCACCAGGCTATTAGACGGTCAGTGGTAATTCGTTTATCGCCTCATTAGTCTGACCATTTTGTCAAAGCGACGGTGCCTGCTTACCCAAGCTTGTATTGTGCACGGTCTCTGAAAAGAACACCACATTGTGTGGCTAATCTGCCGGCGTTCCGTCTAGCATAACACAGGTGCTAGATGCGTTTATCGCCTTTGCGAGACCATCCCTGTGTGATTATTACAGATAACCCGTCTGCGAATAGATACAGACATGCACTCATCAGTCGGGCAAGCCTGGGCGGAAATATTAAGACATCACTGTCGGAGGTCACGCGTTTAGAATTTAAATGTAACATTTTGCAATACGCGGGGGATGAGTAATGGTTTAACAACCCGACTCCTATAGGCTAAGAGATTAGATTGGATTGATTTGAGAAGCTGAAATGTACATTGAAGTTGATTGGAGAAGTCGACGGAAACACAATCTGTAGTTTGTACTGAGGAATGAGACTATAATATAAAAAACTCAGAGACACAGAACACACAGAGAGACTGCATTCGCAACGTCAAGCTAAGCATCTCCCAGAAGCCAGAGAATAAAGGATCAGACTTAGAATTCCATACTATAAGTGGTAGATCGACGTATTTGGGAAACTTAAAACCTTAAGAGTAAGCCCTCCTTTATAAATACATAGACTGGACACTTGAAGGACCAGGACTTTGAAATAACAAGATTGGAAACCTATGAATTGGATCAAAAGTAATAGAGGAATTAAACACACGTTTTTTCCAGGCCAAGTGATTTCGCACAACACCCGCCGTCAGAGGAATTAACTCTAATTTCTCAGACCAGATTTCGAAGCTTCTAATACAGAGCTGTGTCCATTCAAAACCTGTGCGTGGAGATCGTGTATAACCCAAAATTGGGGTAAATTGTGTAACATTTTATTTTACAAATGTGAATTCCACATGTTTATTGCTTAGTGGTTATATATGAGGCTGGCAACATCACCATATGAAAATAGTATAATCAGAAACCCCTACCGCAATTGCGAGTGATTGTTTCTGACTAGTCGTGCGGGAAAACCCGACAGCAGAGGTGACCCCAGACTCTGACTGGAGCAGTGATGAGTGATGACTACATCATATGTGCTTCAAGTGTAGCATATCATTTTGTGAGATGTAGATAACTTGTTAATGTTAATTCAGGCACAAATCATTATTCACGTTGTCCAGACACATTTTCCAGTTAATACTCAGAGGAATATTGGTGAATTTTAATCATCTTCCCTGAGTTACACTGTGTACTCGGGAAATTAATTTTTCTGACAGATTAACATTGGTGGGGGGACAGCGAGAAGATGCGCCTGTTAAGCTTCCAACTTAGTGTACTTAGCAGAGGCATCTTTTTCCTAATTTGTCCAGTAGTTTGTGGAACGAAGCTATAAGACCGTTCGAGGAAGAAGCGGCAAGACTGACGTTTCTATGCCCGTAAGTGTGAGAGCAGGGAATTTACACTGATCACCTACATAAGATGAGTTAGGCGAAGAAGTACCCGCATCACCAGACAAGTGACCATACAACGATGGCAGGACTCACATATACGAGCTAAGTGCTTATTAACAGGCGAAAGCAACAGACATTGATAAAATCCTCTCTTTAATCTCCGTGAGGATAAAATTTGATTCCAATATAAAGTTTCACCAAATGTTTCCATATTTATTTTAACCTGCTGAAGACTAATTCACTATTAAATTTGCTACACGTTGTTTTAAACTAAATAATCGCAGTTGATTCAGTTTTATACGTATGAAAGCAAACGTATGAGCCATATTCCTTGATAAATAAACTGATCGACTTTAATTACGCATCATTATATGAATCACTCACCAAGATGTCTGAGAATAAAATAATGGTAACATGTTTGATATCACTGGAAACAGTATCCATTGACCGACCGATTCCCGCAATCCGCGTAGCAGTGCATGAGCTGTGCAGCTGCTACTATTTATCATACCTGTAAAAAAAAAACAATATACTACAGTCCACAAATGTAAGGTAAGGGTTTTCAAATTGAAAAGTCACATCTAGGGTATGAGTATGGTGAAGTGTAAGTCACAACAACAGACAGATAAACAATTTAATTTAATCCACTACTCTTAACAACACTGTGACACTCACATACATATAACACTCTATGAGAATAGCTTAAAGAAGTCACTCGTAACGGATCAAATAACAATATGTATTCATTACTAGCATGAATGAATATGTGTCCTGATTCAACTACAAGGGAACCAGGAATCACAATCAATTTAAATTACAAGTTATGTACAGAAAGTATTTAATATGAATATTGTAGTGACATATATTATTACAAATGTTCTATGTGTGTCAGTTGTGTAGTAGTAAAATGAGGTAATACTGGTTTTGTTTTGTTCAAGCTCTGTTGGTATTTGTCATCATGACTTCAATAGTTTGTCTTTAGGGACCAGTATTGGAGATGTTCACAGTACCTGATTTTAAGACAAGTAAATTCCCCTCTGAATGGTATTTTTATAAAGTTATTTCAAGATGAGGGGACATAATGTTGAGCTCAGCTGGCCAACTCTGCTTATCTTGAGTGATGGCGGCAGGAAAGGACTCCTCTGCTCGAATTCTCCTCTGGGCTCAGGAGACACCTCACTGATAGCTAAAAGGACCAAGAAGTATGCTGTCCGACTCTGGATTCAGCACAGCTATGACCAGGTGCTGCTCACTACCATCAAGACCACTGTCCCTGAAATCAAGAAGGATGTACCTTCTACTTCATAACTAATTTATATTCTCTTTTACACTGATCACAATACAGCACAAACATTGCGTTCAGAGCGTTAGGCCAACAGTCAGCTTCATTTGAAATACTTTATTCCAGTATTACCCTTCTTAATGGTTACTACGCCTCTGCACTTCCAGCATTATTTCTTTCTAGTCAATCATCCAGGTGTCAGTGTACTATTTGGCCATTCCATGCCGTTTTACTTCTCTCACGACCCCCTCTGTTTCAGGCTGGAGCATTATTAGGCTTTACCTCCGTTTGCCACTGAAACTACACATATATATACAGGCATAAATCAACAATTCACATTCAATTTTTCATTAAAAGATACTGAATGGTTCAAGCTTACCACAATTTCATGGAAATAAACACAGATACGTTGATTAGCAATGAATTCTGGCACAAACTGGCACAAATTCCGTTCTGCCTATGTTCCAGGCTTTTATTTTAGCAAAAATGTGAGCTGGCTTCAACGTACTGTCGCTTTATCAAGCTTATTTGAATTAGTGGTCCCGAACTAACGCTCCCAAGTGTGTATATCAGCGAGACTGGCCAATGAGCCACGTTTCGACAAGTGTTTGAAAAAATGTTATCTTTTCCCGTCTCCCCTAACAACCAAGATAGTATTTATAGCCCGACCAATCGTGGTTAGGCTTTCATTTGTTGCGCTCCAATCCATTTGGAGTTTACATGGTAGGCTATTTATGTAACGTAAGGTTTTTTCAAACACGTTATAAAAAAAATTTTATGAGCAGAAATGATTTTATGCTGTCAGGCACCCCCAATATTTTATTTTGGGTATAATTTATTAATTCCTGGACTATTTGCGTAACGTTTTACATATTATTTGTCAGCAAGCCCTAAGGAACCCAAAAATACTAATTTAAAGGAGCTACGTGGCTGCGTTCAAAATATGCAATTTCTTCTATCTCCTGTTTAGAAGATGTGCTGTCTGGGTACTGTTATGTGTTCAAACGTAAACCCATATAATGTTGTCTTTTCTAATAAGAGTCTGTTATGATTTATAAACCTAACTCTGGGAAAGGGTAGTGTATTTTATCACTGTCCGTCTGAAAAAAAATTAGTGCATGTAGACTTACACGCGTGATGGTAGTAATTGTGTATCGCGCGAAGCGGGTTTAGTGTTCGGCTTTCTGCCTCTCCCTTCTCTTTTTATCCCTTTAGTCCATCTGTTCCTTCGTTTTGGTAACGCAGTATAATTAATGTTAGGGTTAATTTAGGTCATTACGCAGTACGTCTCAATGCCTTTCCAAGAAATACAGCACACGTTTCATTGAAGAAGGCGGGTAATAATACAGTAAGCTTTACTATCAACATGAAAGCGTTACAATTTGCAGACGAAGCAGAAAACAAAGGGGATTTCGAGTACATTCTTGGTGACAACACTGTCATTTTCCCATTGCTCTTCTCTTTATTAATTTTATTTGTTAGGCTTTATATTTACCTAATAATTTATATATGTGGATTAGAATATTTCATGACAATCGCATCGCAAATGATCCAGGGCCTGCGGTCGTCTGTGCCGGTAGAGTTGACGTCCAATCTCGTCCCAGACGTGTTCAATGGGTGCTATATCTGAGGACAATGAAGGCCATGGTATGACAGCGGTGTCATTGGCCTGAAGGAACGCTGTGGTGGCCCTAGCTGTATGTGGTCGTGCGTTATCATGCTGGTACAGCTGGAGCTCGGGATGATACTGGAAGAGGGGCACAACGTGGTCCTGAAGCACATCCCTATAGGTGACAGCATTTACAGTATGGTTAAAGATGTGGAGACGGGTTCGGTGATTGTAACTGAATGCGCCCCATACCGTGACGCTTCCTCCTCCCCATCAGTGGGCTTCCAAAATGCAACAGTTGGCTTGCCTCTCACTTTGTCTCCGCCACAGCCCTTTACAGTCCCCCGTCTGCAAAGCACAAGACCAAATTCGATTTTTATTCAATTGCCTCGTCCAGCATGCCGACAGACTCAAAAGTATGGACGATTTGCCGTCAGAAAAGACGTTGTTGCGTCTCGTCATAATCTGGACATCCCGTTGCAGTCGGACCTGTTATCATTCCTATCGCTCTTTCTCTCTCTGCAGCGCTCAGTCTAGGCATGGTTTGATGACGTGTTTGTGGTTGTGGACTAAAATATTGACTGTTTTCCAGTCCTTAGTGCTCTAGGCTGAACTCTGGGTGAAAAGAAATAAATGTTTTCCGTGCAGAAATTTTACCAAGCACCTAAATCATGTTTTACGTATTTCACGTGCTATTCTTGTCTCCAGCTTTGCTGGCGCAAAATGACTATGCTGGCCTCTGGGCGGTGACCTTGTGAACCTGTGTACTAATTTCGGGAAATGTTGCATTACCATAAGATACTTTACCAGGCACTCGTATAGTGATGCGTAATTAAAGTCGCTCAGTATACATAGATAACTTAGATATATTTACATCTATAGAGCTATTACTTATAAAAGGAACTCGTTGGACTACAACTAGGTGCTTGATCGGGCCAAAACCATCGCTCAAATCCTTCACAAAAGGCGACGGACAGATATAAGTTAACCATTGCTCAGCCCTATGCCGCATGGTTCTTGACTTCTGGAAATATCTTGTGAAAAGTAGAAGTGTCATTAACCTTCTATCCACATCTCTGTCAAGAGTAATCTGGTCAAGGTAGACACCTTCGAAGACCCATTTGAGTTTTGGTCACTGTTGGACAACTACTGCAAAGCAGGGGAGGCAATTCATGACACATGAACGAGAACATGCAGTGTGAATGAAACGTCACGTCTTACTTTTAAATTGTTATTTCCTCACTTGTGTCCTTTGGATATACATGAAATAAATGTCAAAATAAAGAACAATAAGTGATATTTGGCATTTGACTAATAATATTTGTTTTATTTTATTTGTAGAAACAAAACAATAAACAATCTAAAATGGTCAATAAATTGACGTTACAAGAGATAATGACAATTGTTGTCGGCTGTGACGTCATGTAGTGCACATGCCTGATCTCAAGTTGGGCTGTAGTGTTAATGTGGCATAACAGTAGTAGGTCATGCACACTACGGTTATGATTCAAGCGGTGGAGCGTGACTTTTATATAGGAAAATATACCGATCGATTCAGGCGGTGGAGCGGACTTTTATATAATAAAATATTAGATCAATAATGGCGGGTGTGGGTTACTAGCGATAAGTAAGTTGTAGTTAATTACTGGTGTTAGCTGGTCGGTGGGAGTATGGAAAGGGTATTGGCTTTGGCTGGCGGGGGTGCCGACTCATGGGTGTGTTGTGGTGTAGCTGGTGGGTTTTTTGTGTGGTTGTATTGCGTGTAGGTATTTTAATTGTGTTGTTATATATATACTGAAGCACATTAAAAACGCACCACTATTATATATACCGATGCCGAGAAGCTGGCAAAAAAAAGTGTGGGAATGGATTTTCCCCGTGTTTGCCATGAGGTAGAGAGCGAATGGCTGCTGGAATGGAAAGTGCAAGATTCAACCCATGGGTGTGTGTACAGACTACATGAAAACGATGAAAGTTACACGTGCAACACGATTCTCAACAGCTATGACCCTGAAAATGTGTACGCGTTGTGGCAGTATACTCTGTATAAAAAGGCCGTTGAGACAAAACACCCAGTACATGTGCTTGAAATGCCACGACTATCTGAAAACGACCGCCAACGAGCCATTGGTATGTTGGAGACCGGAATGAGCTCGCGGGCCATTGCCAGAAGGATGAATTGCCACCACAGCACTATTGTACGTCTCAATGAACGTTACGGAACCACTGGCAGTGCCCGGGATAGACTTCGGAGTGGCCAACCACGAGTTACTACCCCTGCTGAGTCACCTAAGGAATTGACTCTCCCGGCAAGTCAAACAGCAGGAGCAATAGTGGGTAGACATGGGCAAGTCTCTCGAATGACAGTCATACGACGACTCAGAGATACAGGCCTTACTGCAAGACGACCTTATGTTGGGCCAAACTTGACTCACAGACAGCGTCAGCAGCGCCTGCAATAGGCAGAGCAACATATCAGATGGACTAGACTGCAGTGGAATGCTGTCCTATTCACAGAAGAGAACAGATTCAACATATCCTTTGCAGATGGACGTATGCGGATTTAGCGACGGTGTGAAGAGCGCTTTGCAGATTGCTGTGTCAACCGATTTCGAGGTGGCAGTATTTACATTTGGGGAGGATTCAGTTTTCACCATCGCTTGCCTCTTCACGTCTTCCGTGGAAATGTTAATGCTGTGACATATCGAGATGAGGTTCTGGATGCACTGGTTGCTCCTGCGTTCACAATTTATCCAGACTTGCAGCTTCTCCAGCAGGATAACGCACGTGCATTTTTTTTGTATTTTTGGTTTTCTCCCTTGCCTGCACAGAATGCAATGAATTTCATAACAATCAAATGTACAAATTAATGACCAGCATGGATTCATAGGAAAATGAATAAAGATTCCAAATATGTAAACTTGTACACACTTATATTTACATTTCACACTCTGTTCTTGGATTATACAGGTGGTGCGTTTTTAATGTGCTTCAGTATATATATATATATATATATATATATATATATAATATATATATATATATATATATATATATATATATATATATATATATATATATATATATTGTAACACCTGAATAATGAAACATAACAGCACACTGCTGAGTCATACACTTAAAATACCTACACACAAAAACCCACACCCGCCAGCTACACCCCAACACACACATGATTCGTCACTCACCTTCCCACCACCCCCCCCCCCCCGGCCAGCCAAAGTCAATACTCTCTACCTTAAAAACCCTCCTGACAAGACTGCTACTAAAGGCCTCAGTAAACAACACAACACACTAGACAACAACACCTTTTTGGATGTCCTCAACACGCAACAAGTGCAGGGGCTAAAAAATGTCGGTTTCAAGACACACAATTCAGCTATCTACACGTACACCCAACACCGCAACTCTCTGTCCTATTTTTACATAAAAAGACAGGTGCACGACGAAAACGTGACGACATCTCCCCTCATATCTAGTCCTTTCTGCTTATCCTACCCTGAGTCGTTTATATATATATATTTGTTCTGGGCAGCAGCTGTAACAAAGCACTGTGATATTAAATATATTTATTAAAAAACCGTGACCTTTGTTATCTATATTATGTATATATATATTGTATAAACAAACAACACAATTAAAATACCTACACACAATACAACCACACAAAAACCCACCAGCTACACCACAACACACCCATGAGTCGGCACCCCCGCCAGCCAAAATCAATACCCTATCCATACCCCCACCGACCAGCTAACACCAGTAATTAACTACAACCTACTTATCGCTATTAACTCACACACGCCATTATTGATCTAATATTTTACTATATAAAAGTCCGCTCCACCGCGTGAATCGATCGGTATATTTTCCTATATAAAATTCACGCTCCACCGCCTGAATTACAACCATATCGTGCATGACATACTACTCATAATAGCCCCTTCAGTCATAACTGACTATGGGAATGCGCCCCTGAGGTGACAGCCCTCAATTGCTCTCTTTGGCGCGCAGATAAGATACTGTAATTCATCTCCAAATATAGTGTGGCCGTTGACATATACGCTGATGATGATGATGTTCCACCGCCTGAATTACAACCATATCGTGCATGACATACTACTCATAATAGCCCCTTCAGTCATAACTGACTATGGGAATGCGCCCCTGAGGTGACAGCCCTCAATTGCTCTCTTTGGCGCGCAGATAAGATACTGTAATTCATCTCCAAATATAGTAACGTTTCTTTTAATAAAATGACAGTTAATTATCTTTATCTTGACGTTTCATTTATATAATTAGCTGGATACGAATGAAGAAAAACGAATTTAAAAATAGCGTGTGACTTTTTAATTACCCTGAAGACATAGCATCTTAAGTTAAGCCCTAGAAATTATTCATTACCAGTGAGACGCGAAGTTTCTATTGAGTTCTATTAACGCTAACATGTATGCTTTAATTAATATCGAGGAAGATGAATGAAACTACGGTAAGTCGTGGAGTACAATGGGTGGGTATGACAAAATAAATCGAAAAAAGGGGATTCGTCTTACGAGGACAAAATACAAAGAAAATAGCCAGCGAAAATAGCGCTAATGGCATTATTGTAAACATAGTAAACAAATTTTCCAAAGGATTGTATGTAGTTTTTAAGTCATGAAATCGTCAATCAGGCAATACCCTTTAGCTCCCCAAGGAGCATAAGCCTTCAACAAACACATGCCAAGTTCGCCTGTCACTTGCCATCCGCTCAAGTTCTTTCTCGTCATTTTCATTTCTGTCTCCAGTTCTCTTCCCCATGTGTTTTTTGGTCTACCTCTGCCATGTAATGCTATCAGCATGTTTCTTCAATGTGTGTCATATTCATCACCAGTATCTTCTTCTCATCTCTTGTCCCACACTGGCACTTGTCTGATTCTTGTCATCATTTCCACTGGCACTTGTCTGATTCTTGTCATCATTTCCACTGGCACTTTTCTGATTCTTGTCATCAGTTCCACTGGCACTTGTCTGATTCTTGTCATCATTTCCACTGGCACTTGTCTGATTCTTGTCATCATTTCCACTGGCACTTGTCTGATTCTTGTCATCATTTCCACTGGCACTTGTCTGATTCTTGTCATCATTTCCACTGGCACTTGTCCGATTCTTGTCATCATTTCCACTGGCACTTGTCTGATTCTTGTCATCATTTCCACTGGCACTTGTCCGATTCTTGTCATCATTTCCACTGGCACTTGTCTGATTCTTGTCATCATTTCCACTGGCACTTGTTTGATTCTTGCCATCAGTTCCACTGGCACTTGTCTGATTCTTGTCATCATTTCCACTGGCACTTGTCTGATTCTTGTCATCATTTCCACTGGCACTTGTCTGATTCTTGTCATCATTTCCACTGGCACTTGTCTGATTCTTGTCATCATTTCCACTGGCACTTGTCTGATTCTTGTCATCATTTCCACTGGCACTTGTCTGATTCTTGTCATCAGTTCAACTGGCACTTGTCTGATTCTTGTCATCATTTCCACTGGCACTTGTCCGATTCTTGTCATCATTTCCACTGGCACTTGTCTGATTCTTGCCATCAGTTCCACTGGCACTTGTCTGATTCTTGTCATTAGTTCAACATTTGTTCCACTGGCACTTGTCTGATTCTTGTCATTAGTTCCACATTTGTTCCACTGGCACTTGTCTGATTCTTGTCATTAGTTCAACATTTGTTCCACTGGCACTTGTCTGATTCTTGTCATTAGTTCCACTGGCACTTGTCTGATTCTTGTCATCAGTTCAACTGGCACTTGTCTGATTCTTGTCATCATTTCCACTGGCACTTGTCTGATTCTTGTCATCATTTCCACTGGCACTTGTCTGATTCTTGTCATCATTTCCACTGGCACTTGTCTGATTCTTGTCATCATTTCCACTGGCACTTGTCTGATTCTTGTCATCATTTCCACTGGCACTTGTCTGATTCTTGTCATCAGTTCCACTGGCACTTGTCTGATTCTTGTCATCAGTTCCACTGGCACTTGTCTGATTCTTGTCATCAGTTCCACTGGCACTTGTCTGATTCTTGTCATCAGTTCCACTGGCACTTGTCTGATTCTTGTCATCAGTTCCACTGGCACTTTTCTGATTATTGTCATCAGTTCCACTGGAATTTTTCTGATTTTTTTTCATCAGTTCCACATTAGTAACCTTCGGCTTTCTCTGGATTATGTCATGAGTCTGCATACCAGAGGACTCTCTTTCATGGGTGGCTGAACTGAATTATTTCCTTCAGTTCACCTGTCTATATTTTGTTTTGAAATGTTTGCAGTTTAAAGTTTCTACAGGACGGGGTAACTGGCCCCATGCCCAACCCTCCTAAGTTGTTTTATCTACATGTATGACAGGCTACAGAGTTATTATTATTTGCTCGTCTATCGGGTCCCGGAACACACGGGTGAAATCGTATCATCACTTTAATCTTGCTGACCAATACAAGCCCGAGGAATCACTCATTGCACAGAGGTCACGAAGTTTCCACTGAGTTGTATTCATACTAACTATTGTGCTCTTGTTAACGCCATATAGGGGGCGCTATTAGCGTTATTGTACGATGTAAACACAGTTAACTCTTTCAGTCCCAAGCAAAAAAGTGGGTTTGGCCCAAGCAAAAATGGCCACCCCAGTGCGTTTTTATTGTTGTTGTTTGGAATTAATTTTTTAAAATGTTCATATGCATAAATAACTTTGTTGTTATATATGAAACAAACTGAAGGTAATTGGATGTACTTTACTCTTGTGCTACAAGTATAAAAGCTTTCATTGAAAAATGATTAGTTATTCAAGGTAAAATGGAGGATATGCGCTTAAAAAAAAATGATTAGTTATTCAAGGTAAAATGGAGGATATGCGCTTTAAAAAATCGCTTTAAAAATCTAAAATAAATATCTCAAAACAGAAACACGTTCACTCTTAAACACGTGCAGTATTTAAAAGAATGTTCTTGCAGTCGGAAATGACTTTGTGGGTAGTTATAATTAGAAACAGTCTCAAACAGAGGCGCATATACTAAAGGCTTTTTAAAGTCGATTGGGCTAAGCGCGTCTAACCCCTGAGCCTTTATAAAGTCGATTGGGACTTAAAGAGTTAATAAATTGTCAACTAGATCGTGTTTTTTAAATAGAAATGTTATTACCAAACAAGGTTTTATTTAAAATGCGGTAATCCATCAGTTTTGCATCTACGATTTCGGACGTTTTAGAAATTTGGATAAAAAATCCATTTATGGCGCTCATAAGTAATTGTAGTTTCTTGGAATGATATATTATAATCTGTTCAAATCGTGGTGATAGATCGTGAATTTTGATGTGATCTCTGCCTGCGCTATTTTTCCTGCAACTTTATGCTCCAGACTTCAAGAGACTTACGTCACGAATCTCAATCTTAAGCCAGCAATTTTGGAGGATCACCAAATATTTTGTAAGTGCTGATCTGTTGTTTTTTGTCTATTTCAAATGTGAGAAATGTTATTTCTGTTGTCTTTAGTCTGTGTCAGATGATGGAAAAATTGCTGCTGTTGTCTTTAGCCTTGTGTCAGATGTGAAAAATGTTGCTACTGTTGTCTTTTGTGAGATGTGGAAAATGTTGCTACTGTTGTCTTTTGTCCTGTGTCAGATGTGGAAAATGTTGCTACTGTTGTCTTTTGTCCTGTGTCAGATGTGGAAAATGTTGCTACTGTTGTCTTGTGTCAGATGTGGAAAATTTTGCTGCTGTTGTCTTGTGTCAGATGTGGAAAATGTTGCTACTGTTGTCTTGTGTCAGATGTGGAAAATGTTGCTACTGTTGTCTTGTGTCAGATGTGGAAAATGTTGCTACTGTTGTCTTGTGTCAGATGTGGAAAATGTTACAGCTGTTGTTTTGTGTCAGATGTGGAAAATGTTGCTCCTGTTGTCTTTTGTCTTGTGTCAGATGTGGAAAATCTTGCTACTGTTGTCTGTTGTCTTGTGTCAGATGTGGAAAATGTTGCTACTGTTGTCTTTTGTCTTGTGTCAGATGGGGAAAATGTTGCTACTGTTGTCTTGTGTCAGATGTGGAAAATGTTGCTACTGTTGTCTTGTGTCAGATGTGGAAAATGCTGCTACTGTTGTATTTTGTCTTGTGTCAGCTGTGGAAAATGGTTGCTGCTGTTGTCTTTTGTCTTGTATCAGATGTGAAAAATGTTGCTGCTGCTGTCGTTTGTCTGCCAAATGTTGATCATGTTGCTGCTGTTGTCTTGAGTTTGTGCGGTGAAGAAAATGTTGTTGATGTGTCAGATGTAGAAAATGTTACTGATAGCTTTATGTGCATGTTTATTTTCCAAGCTGTCATGTTCAAAATGTTCAATTCTGGGAGCTGATAGAGAGAGCTCGTTTTGATTGTGAATTAATACCAGAGGTCCCCAGCCCACCTTTCTATAGGACATTAATAATTTCATTTGAATTTATTGTATTTGTACTGTACTGTACTGTACTATAATGTGCTGTACTGTACTTCATGGTAGTTTACTATAAAGCAGTGTTCTGCACTATATTGTACTGTATGGACAATACTGTATATCCCTGAAATATAGCCAAGACACCACATGAGGGTAATGCTGCTCATGTTTAAGGGAGATATCAACAAGAGAGCACATTGAAGATGAATTTCATTAGGCACCAATATTAATTAGAGAGTCATGTTTTTCAGAATTATAGCCAAGACACCACGTGAGGGTAATGCTGCTCATGTTTAAGGGAGCAGTTAAACAGGGAGAACATGGAAGTTGAACTTTTGACTAAGTACAAAGCGGATAACTTATGTACAGCAGATAACCAGGATTAGCTGTCATGAATTGAAAGAGAGGCATAGTCTACGTCTAGAGTAAGAAGTAAGAGTTTGAAATGCTCTAACATCTATAGAGCT
>JAMPIV010012150.1:82500-146184 GCA_024509875.1 Oreohelix idahoensis
TAAGTACATAACACATTGTCAATATAATACTTTGTGAACATAATACAATTTCAACACAATACTATCTGCATCAGTGACATCATGCATTCCATCTTTTCCACGTCTTTGCTCCATCATGCATTGTTGCCTTCAGTGCATTGCAAATGATGGTAGATACACATGTCATTAACATGTAATAATGGTCACAATTAAGAAAAGTTTGTCATTCTTAAACTGAGTATGCTGTTTTGGCTATTGTCATAGCATGTTTCCTTGTGGTTTACTGAACTCTGGCATCTCATCTCCAATTTTGTGATCTTCCTCTCCTATGATTTAAGAAGTGACAGTAACATAACAAAAATTTAAAATGAATGTGCTATTTATCAGCTGTCACTGTGTTTCCATTGAGATGTGTGGCTGCTTTTTTGCGAATGTTAAAATTAAAGTCTGTAATGTGTCAAACTCTCGCTTTTCTGACATAAAATGTGGAAGATTTTGATGTATGATGTCACAAAACTATAATACTATTGAGATGTTAGCATTCATTTCATCGCTTGTTTTCTTTTTTTTAACAAGGTGGCCCTGAACATTAATTTTCAAGGGCGAATTCTTAGAAGCCTGATGGTTTAATTTCTGTGTTTTAACTTCAATGCCTCATTTACTGTCATAAATTCTGTCAAATCGTCCTGTTAACTGTAACCGTTTGGTTGAGGAGAATTCTCTGTTACAAATATTTCTTTCATATTCTATGTCATTAGGTAGGTAAAATAATTAGATGCTGTAAATTGTTAGGGGACAATTTTCTTTTATCAAGCATTCAAGAAATTATATTTCATATTTCAGTCATTGCTGATGAGCATACCAATTTATATACCTGAAGAGTGACCATTGGGACTAAGAACGCATTAAAGTCCACACTCAGCATAATTTGGAGAATTATTATATTTGCATCACTGTGCACTTAAAAAAATATGTATTTTGTGTTTTAATTGCACTTTGTGAGGTGTTTTCTTGCTTTTTCTTATCTTCAGGGGTGTCGGCGATTATATTTGAAAAGGAGGAGGCACTACCAGGAGGCGTTTATCCAGGCAGCAGAAAGCGTGCGTGATTGTACAATGCTGCAACATTTTGTACTTGCTATTACTGAAAATATTAAAGCAAGAATCATTGATGACGCTGAAAGGCATGGTAAATTTGTATGTACAAGATATCCAGCTGGCCTTGTGTGTCCCAGATATCCAGCTGGCCTCAGTTGTCCCAGATACCCAACAGGCCCTATGGACAAGTGGCATGACTGTACACTGACTGTTAAGCATAAAGACGACCAGGCTGCTAAAAAAACGTCAGTTAGAATATTAAACATATCATCACCGAGTGGTCATGGAAACAAACTTGTTGATGAATTACTCACAACTCTAAGTGAAGATAAAAACTTTCATTTATTTTTCCATGGGACAACTCACAAGAATGCCTTGTCAATTATAACTGACGGAATTTGTTTAGATAAAGGAGAGTTAGGACTCGACTTCTCAAATGGTAATGCATTCTATATGACCGAAAATTTTGAAACAGCAAAGTTTTGGAAGAAGGGCAGCAAAGAAGGAAGTGCAGTGATTGTCTACAGTATCCCAGATAACCTTCTTGATGTAAAGCGCCAAAGCGGATTAGACTTGAGAGAAAACAAATCCAAATGGGAGCAAGTGGTCACCTGTTGCCAGCAGCTTCTGAACAGGGAAAATCATAAACGAACAATTGCTTGTGTCATATTTTATTGAATAAATTGTACTATTTATATGTTCAAGTCTAATATACAACACATAAGTTAAGTTTTCTGTTTCAAGCCACCCTTTCCAACTCTGCCCATGATAGCCCAGTTGCCTTAGCTTCCTCTTCTAGTGTTTTCTTTGGCCTCCCATGCTTTTTTTCTGTTGTGGGTTCCATCCAATGGCTTGTCTGGTTATACTGGTTGGGTGTTTCTTGTGGATGAGTCCAATATATCTCCATTTTATCTCTTTAATCTCCAGCTGCAATGCTTGTTATCTAGTTCTGTTATGTAGGTCTTTATTATTGCATCTGACCTTGATATGGATATACCTGTTGGTGAATGTCTGGAGTTTAGACATGATACGCCTGGTGTAATGATACTTAGAGGAAAAAAAAAAAAAAAAACACTTCTCTTGTGACAGTTTATTATTCCCCCCATTTTTTAATCTCGGAGTTGTCAAAACGTTGATCTAATTTTTGCTCCAATGTTTACTACTTTGTACCTATTTTACTGTTCTACCAGCAGCATTAATACATGCACATGCCTCGTGCAGTGATGGTATTTATTAAGGTCAAGGTAGCTCCATAGCTGTAGGGGAGTGAAATGTTAGAGACTTCTAGATACTAGGTTCAGCATTGAGGGGCGGGGTGACCAATTCCCTTCCTCGCTGCCTTTTCTCTCCCTAACTCAAAGAGCAGAGAGGTGCCCATTTACAGCTAGGTAGACTGGATTGTGTAGGTACAGTGATCTGAACCCAGCATCTTTGTCGCGAGAGACCAGCGCTGTAATCACTCTGTCAATGCGACGCTCGATCTTAATTACTTTATTAAATTAACTCAACGTGAATAAAAATAATTCATTATTATTAGTTTAATTATAAAGCAATGTTCAGAAGTCTTACAAGTGTTGTCAGCATATCATGTTTGAAATATATTTCTCAATTTATGCAAACAATTGTAATAAAAACTCATCAATAAAAGTAATTCGAGCTAAGTTGCATGTTTATTGATTAATTAATTAAATGAATATAAAAAGTGAAGTCCGTAAATGAAAATCGTGTTAGTAGCATTTCAAACTCTTCAAGTGTTATTTTGATACAACATTAGATATAGGTGAACAAACCAGGCGGGTATTACCAAAGGTTTTTTTTTAAACACATCTACATGTGGAGTATCACTGATAGTTTGAATCTGCTTCTTTGTGATTTTTCAGTTAAAAATAATTTTGCTCCAGGATGCATTTTCAAAATCAGCATGCAAGCAAAATTAAAATGTCCAATTATTACGATTCAAAACTTGGCCTACTTACAGGCAACTTACTGTACTTACGTTGAAATACTTGATCAGTGTAAACTTTGAAAAATTACAGGGTTTGTGCACCATGCTTATTTGGAATGACTATGAACAGAATTTTGCCAAGACCACTCGGTGATGAACAATAGAATTCAGTGTTTTTTGTTTGTTTGTTTCTTTTTCTTGAAAGAAATTGGGGGATGGGAAGCGGAATAGCATCACATAAGCTTCACTTGCTTTTGCTAATCCACTGTCTCGGAAGTCTACCCTGCTCACCTTAACTTTCAGTTATAATTAGGGTATTCAGTTTAACTTTATCTTCAATTTTGTGTTTTATTCACATCAAAATGCCATTTACCACCCATTCTTTTTACGAGTATATGACATCTCATGAGCCTCAATTCTTTTTTTTTTTTTTCAATTGCTTGTCGATTTTCCATGCTTCTACACTCTACAGTAATGAAGAATATATGTAACATTTGAAGATTCTCAATTTGAATTTGTGAGTTAATTGTTTAGATGTCAGTATTTGTCTCATGTTGTTGAATGTAGCCTTGGGCAATTTCTATTCTATTCCTGATATCAGTTTTACATCTGCCATTTTCTGTTATTATATGACCAATCAATCAATCATTACCCTCTAGCTCCCCGAGGAGCATAGGTCTTCAACAAACACATGCCATGTCTTCCTGTCCCGTGCCATCCGCTCAAGTTCTTTCCATGTTTTCCTCATCATTTTCACCTCTGTATCCAGCTCTTCTCCGTGTTTTTTTTTTGGTCTACTTCTGCCTCTCTTTCCCTGTGGATTCCAGAACAAGGACTGCCTTGTAATGCTATCAACAGGTTTCCTCAGTGTGTGTCCTATCCATCGCCAGCGTCTTCTTCTCAGCTCTTGTTCCAATTGCACATGTCTGGTTCTTGTCATCAATTCCACATTTGTGTCTTTGTCATACCAGGGTTTTCCCATTTATTCTTATCTTTAATGTTGTCTGTTTTGCTGATTATCATAGTTTTCATTTTCCCAGAGTTAATGCACCAATCCATATTCATGACATAGCTGAAGCAGTGTCAGTCTCTTGATTATTTACGGTATAACAATTTTGTTGTTGGGAGTTTTCACGTATAGATATTTAAAAATCCTACTTTTCTTTTGTTTTTCTTATTAACATTAATATAACATTGTAATAGTCCTTGTTTTTAATTTTCTTGTGATCTTTTTCTTTCATTCTATGGTATGTCTTCGTTTTTGTTTATTAAATATTATTTATTTTTAAAACTATATTTGCATATATTAAACAATACATTTATTTTTCCCTTTTTATTACTTATTTGTTCTTAACTGTATTACTGGTATTGTTAGTATTATTACCATTATTGTTACTAGATAATGAGATTTTGTCAAATGTGCACACAAATTTACCTGAAATGCAAAATAAAGTGAGAGAATTTTCTAAATTGGTATATATACAGGGCGTTCCACGAAAAAGCGGTCCCATTCAAAAAATGAAAGTAGCCAGATTTTTCAGCATTTTTCAATGTTTACAAATATGTCGGTTATAAAAGGTTCTAAGTAGTACTAGATTGAACTAAATTATTTTCCGTGATTGGACGGTGAGTATTTGAAAACCATCGTGTGTGTTTAAATAAACTGTCTATCACAATGCCGTTTTCACTGCAAGAAAGGATAGCTATTGTTGAGAATTATATCCGTACGGGATCATTCAAATAAACATCTGAAATTTTTGCATCAACGTTTTCTGGTTCTAAAATTCCTGCAAAGAGTAGCATACAGAAGTGCGTACAACAACTGTTAGGACGTCACATTTCTACAATGCTAGGACTACTTGGCCATTCACACTACTTCCGACACATTACGTCTGCATTCCATGACATCACGGGCCGCTTTTTTCGTGGAACACCCTGTATAATAATAATAATAGCCCCTTTAGTCATAAATGGCTATGGGAATCCGCCCCTGAAGTGACTGCCCTCACCTGCTTATTTTCATGGTACTCCTTTCCATGTTTTCTCCTCTCTTCTGCTTGTTGTGTGAGTTTATTTTCGCTCAATCTGAGGTGGCGCCGTAGATAGCATCGCCACTTAGTGCGATCGGCAGCTTCATCCTCCCACGTTGCTTTATTTATGTCTAGTGCCCTCATGTATCTCTTGCACACATCTTTGACCCTCGGCTGCGGTCGCCTAACTGTTCTTTTGCCATCCGCAGTATATATATATATATATATATATATATATATATATATATATATATATATATATATATATATATATATATATATATATATATATCGCATCCCAAAAGATATCTTCAATGGCCAACTATATATATAATGACATTCTACATCTACTGCAGCTGCTTGCTGGGAACAAAGATAAAATCTGACTGATTGCTGGTCTGTACTTAAATGCTGCAGTTAGCAATGTTAGAAATCATCGTGTATGCTTAGTGTATGTTGTAAGTTGCATACTATGTTGTGAAATATACACCTGGAGACAAAAAAGTAATTTTGGAATGTGAAAGAAATGTATGCTGTAAGCTGTGCCATGTTGTTCAGTTCTGTGTACACTTTTTTTTTGTATTGAGTTATTTCCTAAATGAATATCATGTTGTCATATTATACAGTATCTATTTGTGTGACATCATAATGCTATTTATAAATGAAAACGGTGTGATTTATTTACATCAGCATTTTGCTGCTTAATTTACTTTTCCTTAAGTATGTACAGTATATATGATTTTGTATTTCCAAGTGATAATGTGTTGTACATCTTTTTTCTGTGCCTTTTATTTTCCTGATATGATTTATTTTATATTGGTCTTTAATTTTTAATGTTTGTATACATTTTTTATTTTGGTTATATATTTCCTTGTACTATTGTTTATAATGTTAATATTTTTTTTGGAGTTTATTTTCCAATATAAAAAAGACAAAGTTGTTTTTGTTTCGTTCCTTTATCTGCGCTGATGTTTATTTCTTCCACTCAAGCATTGCCAACTAGTGAATGCACATATTTTATGCAAGATCACTTGTGATATTTTGTGTATGTGTGAATATACACACGTACATACACACCTGAGCCATTCCCAAAAGTCTAAGTGTAAAATGTAACAACAAATATTGATGTACTTGAATTTTTTTTTAACACCTACGTTTTTGGTCATCTATCTTCCTTTTCAGTCATTTCTAACTATAGGAGCGTACCCCTGAAACATAGTCTCGGAGGCACGAGGTTGGGCATTTGAATAGAGAGGTCAAGCTGTTGCCCATGCAACATGCCTCTGTCATATGGTCATATTGTTTTCATTTACATCAGCTTAACAACAGCAGAAAACACTATTATGTGTTTTCTTTATTAATATCATATTGTAATGTCTAAATTGATCAGTATGTTTTTGTAATAATGTCAAAAAAAAAAAAAAGATCAGCGTGGCTTATGCATAACCTGTGAAATGTTGTCAGTAACTGAAATATGTGATAATTTTTTATTGTAACATTTCTTATTGAATAGCTTAATTGAAATTATATGTGTGCTTTGTAGAATGAGAAATGTCAGATAAGTTTACATATTTTAATGGGCTTATTACCTTTATTATGTTAAGCAACAGTAATACAAATTTCATAAACAAAGAAGAATATTGAAAATTGGGTCGCAAGGCAAACTTGGAAATAGGCTATTTAAACACGCCCTGAAAGAACAGTTGGCCTCGGACTCCTTAAAATCACCCTGAGGAAAGTGTTATCTATCCTTATTCATACCCATAGAGGAAAGATACAAAGAAAGAAAGGTGCAAGAGAGCCATTGTATTAATGATACTTTCTTATAATGAATGTTAGTGTTTCTGATTTTAATGCTTGCAGTGTTAAACCACAAGATGTACACTAAAAAGGGGAAAAAAAGTAAAATAAACAAGCACTTACATTTTATGACACACCAGTGTGTGCTAGCATTGGACCTCAAGAGACGAATTAACAGATTCACTGTCGAAAATTGATAAGAGAACACAATAGAATGCAGTAGACAGGATATAACAGACAAGATATTTTATGCAAGTGACACCAGAGGATGTACAGCTCTGTTAATGTTCATGTCTTCTTATGTGGATGTAGAAGGAAACAGGAAACAAAATGATGGATTGGCTGATATTTCCTTATTATGGATGTTAGTTGTTCTGAGAGAACATTAATGCAGTTATACAGGAATATAGTGGAAGAATATTTTAGGCAAGTGGATTTATGCTTGTCAGAGGATATTTATGTTATCACTGATGCCCTCTTATGTAGGTGTAGAAGGAAACAAAAAGGCAGATAGAATACAAACAAATAAATGTTGGTCTGGGCAGAACGGAAATACCAGAATAACAGGAGGTTGCTTAGAGAATCAACCAGAAAAAAAAATGTCATGCATCTGCTGTTCAAAGCCACAGCAAAAAAAACTTAAAGGTGGATAGAAAACTAAATCAATATAGTTCTGGGCAGAACAGAGATAAATGAACAACAGAGGAAGTGACATTAGCATAAAAAAATACTGCCTAAAAAAGTCATGCATGTGCTGTTTCTAGCAACAGCAAGAAAATGAACACAAAGTATCATTTATGTAGATTAACTGGCCGTTGCTGTTCACAGGAGTAAGGTTCTTGTAGTCCCTGTCAAAAGCTGCCACAATTTATATTTTATTAATACTGGATGTTTGCTCACCCATGCCATTTCACGCATGATTGTTACATACTTTTTAAGATACGAGTATTATATTTGTTAACAGTGTTAACATTTTTGGTGAACCTGCTCATGAAGTTTCAGGATTTGTTATTGTTTTACTTTTTTAGAAATCCAATTTATATTAATGATGGCAGCAGTGTGTTTATGCTTACTCCAAAGTGCCTATCTTCATGTAATTCTTGGAGTAATAAATTAAACAAATTATGTATTGCTTCTTCATTATAATATTAATGTATCAAGCTTTGAAAAATGGTACTTCCACTAAAAGTTGGAAGGAAATTTTTATCTTGCATAATGAGTTCATGTATGAAAATAATTGACTGGGTGTCTTAACAGATATAATCATGAATTTCATCTTAGTAGCAATTGCAGACCTCACCCATATATTTCTTGTGTTTTACTTTTGGAAGTCCATGAATAGTAAGAGTTAATTATACATCTTATGTGAGGACATGAGCACCATCAAAGATTTTGTTTTGTTTCGTTGTAACTACAGGTGTGTATACTTTTATCTGAACTGTGACTGTTGAGGGAATCTGTTACTGTTGATGGAATCTGTTACTGTTGATGGAATCTGTTACTGTTCACAGATTTGTATCAGATTAAAACATTTAAAAAAAGGTAATTTGATATTTTTGAATTTTTGTTGCTGCTTTGTAAAGCCAATTTTCATATAGAAGATGGCATTTTTGTTTGTTTGTTTGTTTTTGGTTTAAAATAAAGTGTAAAACTAATGCTTTTTATTATATGAAATAGAATACCATGCCATATGTTCACATAGTGCAGTCCATGACAGTCCAACAAACTCTTGCAAAGCTATTTTAAAAAAAAGCAAATTTAGTCATTACCATTGTTCAGAAAACCAATGGATTTTAAGACTAGAAAGCAATGACTCTAGCAAAAGAAGAGCCATTTTTATGCTTTGAAAAAGCTAATCATAGACAAATATGTCTCTTGATATCTCTGCTGATAGCTTAGTGAGCTGAAATAGTAATGAGGCTGTCTTGTGCCAATATAAATCTTGCTGAAACCCTTCTTTTAAGCATTTAGTGTAAAATTAAATGGATTGGTATGATATTATACCCTTCTGTCTGAAATACTCGAATGTAGTCCTTTATTATGATCCTTCCAAAGTACCTGATATCTTTGCTAAATTTATTAGCATTTCTTTTGCTCTATTCCATATGTAGGCTAATCAAGACCTTCTCTTCTGTCATTACCACCTATTCCCATTTAAGATGAGATTGAAACAGCTTCAGTGAGAAGATAGGATCTTCTATGTTCAGTTAGTCATGCTAAATCTGCAGGCCTGTCGCCATGACACAGTCAGCATTCTTTCCAGGTCCATGCTGCAGCCTCATAGCTTCTGCCTGGGTTTTACGCCCTCTGGCCAGGTCTGGTGTCGTAGGTCATCTTGGGCTGGGCAGTTTTTTTGGAAAATGTGTTCAGGGAAGATAGGATAATGAGGTTGAAAAAGTGTTTGTAAGCTACCAGTATATTTCTTTTCACTCTCTTTACTGCTTTTTGCTATGAAAGATCACAGTTAGGGTTGCATATTAGTTTCCTTCCTTTTTTTAAGAAAAGAAATAGGAAGACAGCAGAACAGCATCACGTGGTTTCATTTGCTTCTGCTCATCTACCATCTCGGTAGAGAGTCAACTATAATTTTTGTTTATAATTAGAGTGTCGAGTATAACTTTATTTTTGACTGTGTTTTCTTTACTCTAGAATGTTTTATTTTACAATTGGTTGTTTTTGGTGTTAGTTATTTACAGCAGAATTTTGTGTTGGTTTCACCTTTCATGTATTTGACTATTCAGACTGGGATTTATATCTTGAATCGATGTGTGACCATGGTTTTGTGATTCTTGTCAACCCTCATGTTTCCCAAGCCTTTGTAGTGTCGACCCTTTCATCACCTAGTGACTCTCCTTCACTTTGTCCTTTGATACTTTAATTATTTTACCTTTAGCTTTTCTGTATATTTTGCCTGTCACCTCTTTGTTTTATTTTGCGTGTGTTCTCTGTCTTACCCATTGTTCTCAAGGGAAGCCTGATACAATGGAACTCAGGGTTAGCAAGCAAATGGATCTGTGAAGCTCTGAGGCTCAACGCAGAAGTAACGCGTGCAAAATTATAGATTAACTTTTATATCATCATCATCCGTCAGCTCACTTAAGAAGCATACGTCTTCAACAAATTCATGCCAAGTCTCCTTGTCACAGGGATTGTAAGACAATCCTCTAATAAGGTTTTTGATACGATCCACAGAAAGCCAGTGTGTGAACCTCTGACACAACCTTTCTTCTCCTGGGAAAATCTCTAGATTTAGGACCTTGATTGTTTGAAAACTACACGAAGTAGGGAAAACTGTACATCTAGGACCGCCTGCAACAAGGTGGAAGGGATTAGATAAGAAGAAACTGAACACAAGAGAAAAGGTGCAGTTCTTGGGATATGAGGAAGAGAGTGCACTCCATAGTGTAAGTGTGGTTCTAATGCTGTCAAAGGAAGTGAAGAAAGCACTAATTAAATGGGAAGTTATGTGGCTGGGACAAATATCCGCAAATTTCAAAAGTTGCAAAAGATAAACATCATCGAATGTTACGCATCAACTAATGACAGATGATTCCAGGAAAAAAGATGTGTACACCAGATTACAACATATCATAGATAACAGATGAAGAAAAGGCATTACGGGTTTCATGAGTGACCTGAATTCAAAAATAGGTACCAAGCAACAGCGTATAAGAAGTCATGACAAAGCGTAGACTTCAGAACGTGAACGAAAGTGGAGAAATATTCAAAAACCGCTGTCTTTCACAAGAAAATATACAAATGTGTGAACGAGATTAAAGAATTATTGATTAATAATAAATGGCCATCAATACAATATTTACAAAGTTTGAAAATCTAGTTGAATCTTACCCTGTGACTGTAAGTGGAAGGTTATGAACCCTGAGTCTGGCGTCTTATTCCACCCGGCCACCCTGAATAAATGTTACAGTACAAAAAACAAGAAATAATATAAAACTACCAGACGAAATGACAATTATAAAGGAAAAACAAATCACTAAAAAATATTTCATCAGCGTGAGAAGTTTTAAAAAAAAAACTACCAATATTAAAAACTCAACAAATGTCCAGTAGATATATTTAAGATGATGTCAAATGCAGTAAAAAATATAGGAAGATACAGTACAACAAAAATGTCAAAGCCCTCAAAACCACAAATAGGCAACAGGGTATAGAGAGATTAGCCTAGGAACACTGAAGGGGATACACCATAACCAGTACAGACATTAAGCAACGTCACAACAAACGACACAGAAATTGCAGCCTGGAAGAACGAACGCACACACACACACACACATCCAATGTAATTACGTTATAGAGAATAAAGAACACTATGTTCCCAAATTATAACCCACATGGGGTGGAACCGAGTATCCAATGCATAAGAATAACAATAATAATTTTTCCTGTGCATGGACCAAGTTGACGTTATTACCGATCTTTCAGGTGAACTACGACAATTTCACTGTTATAAACGTGCACAATATACTAATACAAAAACAAAGAAACTCAGTTACATTCATCTTCTTGACTTTATTGTGAAAAATGGAATGCTGTACAGTTCCAAATTTAGAGATTGCTCTCCGTTTTTTCAACTGCTCTGCAGAACGTTGTTTTTGTCGGCTAAAAAAAAAAAATTATAAATGAAAGAAAGGACAACACTAGGAGAACAGCATGTGAGGACAAACCTTAATTCACTTGCTCTATTTTGTACTGAAGCGGACATGGTTAGTTGAATAACTTTCGAGGACCTCAGCCACGGATTTCACAATCACTAAGACATCATTTTTAAACCAAACATTTCAAATGATTGCTATTTCAAGCTCCCCCAAAAAATAATGGGGGGGGGGGGGGGGGGTGAGGTGGGGCACTCACATTTTTAGTTCTTTGGGCCGAAGAAGATCTTAATTAATCCAGCACTGAGCGTACCGGTACGGTATGTCAAAATATAATAGAGCTTTTGGTCTTGGGGAATACGACTTTTCAGTAACTGGAACAAAATACGTCTGGGTGATACTGAAGACAGTACTAACAAATAGTTTGATTTGTTTATAAAATAAAATAATCTCCAGATGAAATTAAACATTATAACTTGAAGTATAAGATATACACGTGCAAACGCTTGAAATGACGAGAAACGGCGCTCGAAAATGCAGGAAGATAAAGGGAAAGAAAGTGAAAGGCATGTGAGAGTAGATTATATCCCCTTTCAAATACACCATTTTCAGTTAACTGTATTATTTTAGTTGTTTCCCTTACACTGCAATAAGAATCCCAAGGAGCCACGGAAATGATGTGAATCTCGTGTGAAGTAATGTCTTAATAATTGCTATTGCTCTTACTCTTATTATTACAGTGCCTACTCTCACCTTCCCACCAACATTTTCACATCTTTAATAATTCTGTTTAAAAAAAAGATTTGCGCGATTTGTTTATGTCTTATCTCCCCTGACTGAAAAAAAAAGAAATGTTAAAAAAAAGTGGTTTTACAGACTTCTGAATATGAATTTTGTATGATACGGTTCCAAACTGTATTACTGCGCATTATTAAATTATGTATGATCTTTTAGTTTCTTAGTTCGATAACACTTGGTCACTAGGACATCATAGACAATGAGACCTTGACCAGTATTGAAATTAAAGAAAATTTATCGATTGATTGTCAATTTCAGTGTCAAATCAGTCCTATTGTATGGCTGTGAAACAATGGATAAGAACAACAACAGCAACCACAAATTGGTGTTTGCGTAGAATAGAAGGAATTAAATGACGTGACAAGGTCACCAATGTGGAACTGATGACAAGAATCTGGAGTCCCCAGGGTAACAGCTAGAGGGAGATAAAAGAATACACAGAAAAGAGAGATGGAGAAAGATAATAAAAGGATGAAGAAGATAAAGAAAGAAACTCGAGCTTATGGCACAGGACAGGAAGACTTGGCATTAGAAGGTCTATGCTCCTTGGGGAGCACAAGTGGGGTAACAGGAGTCTAAGTATAATTCAAAGAGCGATAATTTTCAATTTTTATACTGATATATGTTTAGTTAGAGCGTCGGATTGACAGAGGGGTTAGAGCGTCGGATTGACAGAGTGGTTAGAGCGTCGGATTGACAGAGTGGTTAGAGCGTCGGATTGACAGAGTGGTTAGAGCGTCGGATTGACAGAGTGGTTAGAGCGTCGGATTGACAGAGTGGTTAGAGCACTGGTCTCTCGCGGCAATGGTACCGGGTTCGATTGGCGGTATCGCCACACTCCTGTCCACCGAACTTTAAATGGTTACCTGACTTTGCTCTTGAGTTAGGGAATGAAAAGGCAGCGAGGAAGGGTACTGGTCACACTACCTATCAATGTTGGACCTAGTATTGGTGTCAATGGATTTGCTTCCTCATTGCTCTGCAGTAGTGGTCCACCAGTAGCCAAAGCTCAAGAGTATCTAAAATTGGTCGTCAAGGTGTCTACCTTCGCACAAGATTATTCTTGTCAGAGTTGTAGATAGAAGGATAATAACGCTTCTATATCAAGGGAGTTTCACAGCTGGTTTAATCGAGCGAAATTCCTTTTATAATTAATTTTGGCTTTATGGCTTTATATATATATATATATATATATATATATATATATATATATATATTATATATATATATATATATATATATATATATATAATATATATATATATAATATATATATATATATATATATATATACACGATTTTCGATCATACATGCTGCTAAAGACCAAATATTGATATGTTTTGCATTGTTGCCACACATAGGCTTTTTGCCATTACTTTTGAAGAAATATGACTCTCTGTGGTAACTCATGTTTTTGCACGGTTTTTAACTGATATTGAATGCTGCATATTTAATACGTCACCAGTTGTCAATGACGTAACGCGTTTGCGCTAATTTATTCTAACGGCTAATATTCGTGGCCTTTCGTTACTTCAAGTCGTCCTAGACAGACATGTTTTTATCAACTCCAAGAATTGCGGAGGAAGATATCTATTTAAGTGGCATAACTAACTTCGAAGACCGCCACTATGGTTTCTAAGATGGTCCTGAACTTATAAAGAAGTTCCATCTCTTATAGAGAAGTGTAAATCAAGTATTTTTATATTCACGTCGTCTGGTCCACATTACTTGGGTGTCGTGGTTATACGCACACTTCTAGTACAGCAGCCAGGACTGAATGATTGAGACGAGACGGACTGAAGACTGACTAATATATATGTCTTGTATATGCATTGACTATGCCAACGTTCCTGATATAAATAAATGTTAAAGAAGATATTGTGGACCCTCTACCAGATGCTTTGTGTTCTTCGGCCAGTGATGTCCTGTGATGACCATACCCGTATCCATTCGTGTTTGTCAGTATGATGCATGAACGTTTATATACATTACATTACAGTTACTAAACCACAACCCAAGAAGAAAGAAAACCATGATGTAACAACGATAATTTGGTGGCCAGTATGGGGAGGTTCGACTTCGCAGGACATTTCCATTCGTGATATTTCCAGTACGTTTTTGTGACATTTCACCTTTGGCCTTCATCTACATAACTATTGTATGGATTGCGCATCGCTGTCGGCTTCGTTGTTAACCATGAACTTTCACCATGTTTTCTGCTCTGAATGTTTCACCTAGTCCTCCTCCAGATGTCGTCATTCAAGTTTGCTGTCGTCTTCATTTGATTTTCGTGGCCATTGTTTGCAGTACCGTTGTTATCTACACGTCTTTGTTACACAAAGATCTCCAGGCAGCGCTGAATTCGTCCACGAACGAGCATCTGTCGGATCGCGTTTTTACAGATAAGTGGCTTGTACATTTTTGCATGTATTGTCCAGTGTATGTGCTGGTAAATCATTCCTGTTATTTTTTCATTGCTGTTCATGTTCTCGTGTCTTTGCGGGAAGGTTGGGTGGAGATCCAATGTTAGCGAATACATGTCATTGTAAGATGACCGCACATTGGACGTGTCTGAAGAAAATTTTGTAAATTTCATTCAGCGGGATTTCCGGTTTGAGCTAACTCACCGATGTTTCCGACCACTGATTGTTTTTTATAATAGTTCATGTTAGTTGTGCAGTTTCGTCTCTTCATTTGTAAATGCATTGTTGTCTATTGCTATTTTCTTAATTTTGTGATTGTTTTGTTCGTGTTGTTTTTCAAAGCTGCCTATCACTTGGTTTATACAATTTACCTGTTTATACTCTTTCTGGGTCCTGTGTTGTCTTTTCTTAGCAGTGAGATTGTTCCATTTGCTGGTTTCCTTTTTGTTTCCCATTAGAAATTTTTTTACTTGCTGCTAGTGTTTCACTGCTAGTGTTTCTCTTCTTATGCTATTGCTTATGTATATTTTTTTCTTCCATTATAATTATATTTCATCTTCACTAAATTGGTACTACATAATTTGCATTGCTGTTAATAATATGTAATATTGCCACATTATTTGCTTACTTCATACTGTAAAGCAACGAGCTATAGTTATATATTTCGAATAAGTGAGTCACGTAATTAGTTAACATGGCTACTTTGGATTACTTTGTCGAGCAGGGCAAAGCATTTGGATATAAAGGTGAAGTTTTGAAGGACTTTGCTTTGCCTGAGTTAAGCCACTTTGAAAGTGTCTGTGAGGCACGTAAATTGGATAAATCTCAGTGGTGTGCTAGACTTATGGAATTCTTGATTGGTGAACCATTAACGGCTTTATGTATAATGGGTGAGCCGAACAAAAATAATTATGAAGCTGCAATGGCTCTCTTATTGGAACGTTACCAGCTTGATGCAGAGGGGTATCGTATACGTTTCAAAACAATGACTCCTGAAACTGGTAAGGACTGGACTTCTCGGAGTTCTTCAGCTATACGATTGACTTTCAATAGATGGGGTCAACTTTCAATTATTGATAAAACCTATGATGGCCTCGTGGATCTGTTGTTGAGGGATAAAGTTTTATCCTCTGTAAGTAAGCCATTTTGGTACTCTTTGCGTGAACGCAAATCATCTAGCCTATCTTCACTCGAAGAAATTGGTAGACAGTATTGCATAGCACATCCTGGTCCTTGTGTTAGTAACAATGTTATTAAAGAATCTCTACCTGTTGCTTCAGCCACAACCTGGAACAACAATACCTTTAGACCTCGATCTTATGGCCTTGATAGAAATTTTGTACCAGGGAGGTACAAAAATGGAAATTTGAAAAGAGATGGAAATTTCAACAGAGCTAGACAGCAATTTAGGAATCAGTCACCTCAATATAGAACCAATTCCCAATAGCAAAACTCAAATTGGAGAAGGCAACACAATTTTCATCCTTCGAATAGAAATTGGAATCATGTTGGTTCCATCTATCCATATTTTCCACCTAGAAATACCTTACAGTACTACAGAAATCAAGGTAGTTCTTTTGATCGCCGGGGAAATCGATCACGTTCTCGTGCTACAAAACGTCCAAATCACAATGCTGGTTCTGCACTTACTGGGGATGCACCCGTCTGTAGTCGGTACAATGGTGTTATAAATCGATCCTCTGCATGTTGTGCTTTTGATTTTGAGGCTGCCTCACATTGCCAAGATTGTCTCACTCTTTTTCAGGCAGATAGTACTACGATGTTGAAGTGTGGTCACCCATTACCAGCTGTTACAGGTTTATCGGCCCATGATGGCACTGGCACTCTGCTGTTTCACAGGGGATTGTTGAATAATACACAAGTGTCTGAACTCCGTGACTCGGGGTCTACTACCGTTGGGGTCAGACAGTCTCTTGTACATCCTTCTTGTGCAACTGGTGGTTTTGTTAAATGTATTACTTTCGGTGGTACTGTTGAATTTTATCCCACAGCCATCGTTGACATTCATACACCATTTTTTTCAGGGAAGGTTAGGGTATGCCTTTTAAAAAAACCTGTTGCTGATATAACTGCTGGTCTATCAACGGGAGCAAAGATTGCTCACCAGAGGAAATTGAACTGTGGGAAGGACATAATTTATTAACTGCCAGCGCAGTCACCACACGTGCCCAGGCTCAGGCACTGGAAAGTGATGAGATTAATGGGGTTAATCCTGCTACTCATGATAATTTTTAGTTACATTCTGACATTGATAGAGTGTCTTTTGCAAGATTGCAAAGGGAAGATGATTCTTTACGAAAAATGTTCAATGGTCAAAAATGATAACATTGACTTGCATAAAACACCTTGTCATTGGTTTACACTTAAAAGTGACATTTTAGTTAGAAACTTTATGGATTCGTCTACTGTCCGACACCAGGTTATGGTGCCTATTCAACTTCGCCCTTACATTTTGCGCCATGAACATGACTGTCATTGTGCGGGTCATATCGGTTACATTCGCACACGTTCTAGAGTGTTGTCTTCATTCTTTTGGCCCGGTGTCTCTCTGGACGTATCGGCTTATGTACGTTCCTGTATAACCTGTCAGGAGGTTAAATCAAGGGGAGCTTTTCATGTCGCGCCTATCCAGGCCTGTGATATTTCAGTTCATCCCTTTGACAAGATGGCCATGGACATTATCGGTCCTCTGCCTGTTATGTCTGCAAGAGGACACAGGTATGTCCTCACGTGCATCGATTTGTGCACTCGATGGCCTGAAGCCATCCCTCTCAGACACATCACCACTTCTGACGTTGCTAGTGATCTCTTTCTCATATTTTCGAGATTGGGTTACCCATATAAACTCCTTTCTGATCGTGGCTCTCAATTTGTATCTGATACTACTGTCATGCAAAGACTGAACATAGATCTTTAAGTAGCGTCTATCACGAAAAGAGTAATGGTGCCGTGTAGCGTCTCAATCGCACGCTCAAACAACTATTGGGTAAGGTAACTACCAAATATCCTCAAGACTGGGACAGGGTCTTGCTGCTATACTATTCGCGTATCGCAAAGTACCGCACGAGCAGACGGGCTTTTCGCCATTTGAGCTTGTTTTTGGTGCTCAGCCGCGAGGGCCCATGAGTTTGAATAAAGATCTACTCACTGACTCCGAGATGACTCAGGACATTCAGTCATCTTACGAATACGTTACAAATCTCCGACGTAAGATCGTAGACGCATGCCAGTTGGCTACAGCTTCGTCTGAGGCTGCCAAGGAGAAATCCCGCCTATTTCAAAACCGAAATAGAAGTTTACGACAGTTATTTCCAGGTGATGAAGCTTTTGTTTTGCTTCCTCGAAAAGAGAATAGACTATTGATTGCCTGCAATGGCCATTATGAGGTTGTTTCTCGTATCTCTGGCGTTGTCTACGTCGTAGATATTAAAGGTAAAAATAAAATTTTCCACATAAACATGCTTGAAGAATTTCATACCAGGACCGAACATCTACATTCTATTTTTCATGATCTTGATGAGCCTGCAGGAAATTCTTGTCATTTTTCTAGTCTGTCTGTGATTTAGGATGAAGAATCCTCTTTTCCTTATTTTCACATGAATCTTCCTGTACTTCCTTTACTTTCTACTGAGACGTGGAAAGATGTTTCCATTTGTTCATCTCTATCTGCTGATTTGCGCCGCCAAGTTTCTGATTTGCTTCAATCTTTTCCAGATGTCCTTACTGACATTCCAGGTCACACTACTATCATCTCACATGATATCATCCTTACTGATGATAAGCCAATTAGTTTACGCCCTAATCCTATTCCTGTTCATTACCAGCGCCAAACGGAACTTGAATTGGAACAAATGCTACGTCTTGGTATTGTTGAAACTAGTAATTCTCCTTACTCTTCACCTATTGTTATTGTTCGCAAGAAGGATAACAATATCAGGTTATGTGTCGACTATCGAAAACTAAACGGTATTACTATTCTGGATGCGGAGCCTCTTCCTTTGCTTGATGATCTATGTTAATTGAACGAGCAAAGCCACTAACTGCCTGTTCTACACCACGTGGTTTATACCAGTGAAATGTCATGCCTTTCAGGCTTATGAACGCCCCTGCCACATTCGTAAGAATGATGCGCAAATTTCTTTCCCATAGATCTGACATCATTACCTATATAGATGACATATGTTTGTTCAACTCATCTTGGGAAGAGCACTTATTAGGTCTGCGTTCTCTGTTGGATACTCTTCGTCTGCATCACTTAACTGCTACACCTAATAAAGTTCAGATTGCATTTTATGATTTTTCCTTCTTAGGTCACACGGTTGGTTCTGGTAGCCTCCAGACTATACCAAAAATATCTCGAAAATCTTGAACTTGTCCACTCCTACTACAAAAAAAAAAAACAAGTTCGTAGCCTCTTAGGTCTGATTCAATTTTACAGTCGATTCGTTCCTACTCTCTGATATTACTGCTGTCATATTATCTTTGTTAAGGACCGGTTTACCGAATCACGTACATTGGTCACTGGATTGCCAGGCTGTATTCGATCATTTTATGAAAAAAAATTTCTAATCCTCCTGTTTTGAGGTTGCCAGACATAAATCTTATTTATTATCTCCGTACAGATGCTAGCTCAAAAGGCTTGGACGCTACTTCGATGCAGGAGTTCGATGGCGTGCTTCATCCCACCTTGTATATCTCCCGCAAGCTCTCTGACACTGAACGAAGGTATCCTATGTTTGGAGCGCGAGCTGTTGGATGTCAGTTGGACCATACAGAAACTGGAAAGATATCTGCTTGGTGCACCATTTATTATACAGACTGACCAGAAGTCTGTGGCTTCTCTCAAGCGTGCTAACCACAAGAATGCCAAATTAGCCCGCTTCTCAATTTTATTGCAACCTTTTCAATTCGAGATTCAAGCAATCCCAGGTTCGTCAAATGTGGTGGCTGACGTCTTATCCAGATGTCCTCAAAGTGAACCTGATACGATGATTTGACACTGCTATCAAACTTGCCTACGGCACACGCTTGACAGCCCGTCGGCGATCTAGCGGCATTTCCTGCTAGAACGTTGGTTTAACTGTTCTCTCCAACTCATCCGTAATGATTCATGTTACGATCCATCTTCAGTCTACCAGCATATCCAGATCGCACATTGATGACAAGAGTCTCCTAGATGATTCTTTTACTTATCATGGACATACATGTGTTCTGGTGGATTTTGTAGCTAATATTCACACTGACTTGTATTTCCTGAGGACGGAACTCGCAACTGTGTTCAGCGACAATTGCTGATTATTTGACATTTGCTGCACCATAAATACTGATGTGTATTCACACACCATTATTGACAGTTATCTTCGCTATACCTAGGATATATTTGGGAATGTGATTTCATCCTTTGACATAAACTTTTTCATTTAGTTTAATTTAATTTAATTCTTTTGATATATGATCTGACTTGTGATTTTTTTTTAACGAGTAAAAATAAAAATAATTTTTTTTCCACTGAGTTCACTCAGGGAGGTAACAACTTATAATTTTTTTTACATACTTCTTCACAGTTACTTTCCTTTTCTTTTGCCATTAATTGTCTCTTTTGCAACACCAATGCGTATTTTCAATTAATTGAATTTTGTCTCATTTCCTGCTGCATAATTGATATGATTGACTTTCTATTTCTTTTCTTGACTTACGACTGACGTCTTTCTGTTTTGCATCATTACTTCAATTAGTACAAATGCATGCAGACTGTGATCAGATTGTTTAAACTGATTGACTATTGACACTGTTATGTGATCAATTCTAGTCGTATTTCCAGTTCCATAAGTTTTTTTTAAATGTCGGGTATCAAATATATATATTTTTACATCTAATTATTTGATTCTTCCCCCCCCCCCCCCCCTCCCTAGACCGGGGTATTGTTAAAGAACAAATATTGATATGTTTTGTATTGTTGCCCACACATAGGCTTATTCCATTACTTTTGAGGAAATATGACTCTTGGCAACTCATGTTTTTTGCACGGTTTTTAACTGATATGAACGCTGCATATTTAATACGTCACCAGTTGTCAATGACGTAACGCGTTTGCGCTAATTTATTCTAACGGCTAATATTCGTGGCCTTTCGTTACTTCACGTCGTCCTGGTCAGACGTGTTTTTTTTTTTTCAAACTCCAAGAATTGCGGAGGAAGATATCTATTTAAGTGGCATAACTAACTTCGAAGGCCGCCACTATGGTTTCTAAGGTGGTCCTGAACTTATAAAGAAGTTCCACCTCTTATAAAGAACTATAAATCCAGTATTTTTATATTCACGTTGCCTGGTCCACATTAATTGGGTGTCGTGGTTACGCACACACCTCTAGTACCGCGGCCAGGACTGAATGATTGAGACGAGACGGATTGAAAACTGACTAATATACATGTCTTGTATATGCATTGACCATGCCAATGTTCCTGATGTAAACAAATGTTAAAGAAAATATTGTGAACCCTCTACCAGATGCCTTGTGTTCTTCGGCCAGTGATGTCCTGTAATGACCATACCCGTATCCATTCGTGTTTGTCAGTATGATGCATGAATGTTTATATACATTACATTAAAAGTACTAAACCACAACCCAAGAACAAAGAAAACCACGATGTAACACATGCGCTGTCTTATCTATAAGAACAGAATCAACTATGAATTTGTAAAATAACATGTAACAAATTTAATAATCAATTAGTCTTTAACAATTTTAAATAAATGTGGATGAAGATGATTTTAGGATGTTTTAAAATTTGTCTTCATTGAGACTTAATTGGGGACTGATGGTTATTAGTGTCCGTCGCTTGCCTGTTACAAAAGACTTAACTTGCTGAGTACTGCTGTGGGCCGTTGTCAGGTTTTTTGTGATGAGGACTCTTCTCTAGGGGCATCTAGATGAACTTCACTCCTAATGTCAAGGTGGGTGTCTTCACAACGTGTCCACTGTAGGTAGTTGGTGTCGAACACAGCTCTTGAATCACAAAGATAGTGGCGAAGATTCTTACTTCAGACTGGTCTGGTACTAGGAACCAGATTGTAGCGTCGAACCACGAACCCAAATTACTTGAGAACACAACCTCCTGGCAGAGAAGAATGGACACAGAAATTTTGTTTAGATGCTTCAAAGACTTGGTCTAGGAAATTTTAGTATTCCTCTTATGACGGTGCTCTGATTCCTTAAGTTTCCAGTCTTGGTATTTAAAAAATGCAGGTTCTCTTTCAAATTATAAAGACGCCCAAACACTTTGTTCTGTCACTATTAATTCTGGAATACTTTGTCCGATTCTTCTCTCTGGCTACTGGGAGTTGCCAATTTGACTTTGCGATGCAGTCTGATTTGTGTCTCCGATTTTGCTAGATTATATTTCCATTTCTCAGTTCAAGTCCCAGATTGGTGTTTTAAACCAACTTGCCAATGAAAGTCTATTGCGGCTCTCAAATTAAACCAATGGTAAGCTCTTTAGAACTATGTGGGTCGGGGTGTTAAATCCTTACAATCCCCAGCGTGTTTTAAAATTTTCATTTTAAAATTTAAACTCGTGACCTCTTTCAAATATGGCAGTAAAACTTCCGATTGTATTTGTACAAACTCACAAACACATTGGTGAACTTATTTCCTGGCTAACAACTTCCGCCCATATTGTCTCATCTGACAGGTTATCTTTAATATTGATACAGAGATGGTCCAGCGGAAGCAATTACATGTTATCACCTGTGTTTACGCGTACTTCCCAGACGGATTTCTTTCGTCGATCCGGCGAGACCACTTGTGTCAACAATGACCGTCTCTATCAAAGGTGGTTAGACGACTTAAGTGATAAAAGTATTAACCGCTGACCTGTCTTATTAACCTTGTATTTATACGATTCACCTGACGAAACGCAAACAAGTCTAGTGAGTGTTCAGAGCAAAAAATTTTAGTGCATAAAATATGCCAAATAATAGGACGATAAGTGTGAGAAAACCGAAGAAATAAGTTGATAATGCAGGAGAGAACGAAAAGGATGTAAAAGGACGCAAGGGATTAACTGATTTCGTAACATATGGTGAAGTCTCTAACATTTCTTTCTCCTGTGGTAGTATCTGCTATGGGAATACCTTTACCATGTTTAGTGCTTATCTAGTGCCCCGTTGTTTGAGCTGCTCTTGCTAGTGTATTAGTTATGGACCCTTTATCAGTTATGATTGACTTTAGGTATTTAAATTAGTATACAGCTTCATTTGATTGTATTCCTTGCTGATTACTGGTCATCACTTTAGTTTTACGGCACTGATCTCCATGATGTATCTTTTGGTAGCGGTGTCAAGTTTGGTGATAAAAGTCAGCAGGCTCCTGTTTTTCTCCGGTTAGACCACACCGCAAACCGCAAATTAAAAAAAAAAATTAAAAATTTGGGGGGGGTCTGCAATAATCATTGTGTATCTGGTTTTCAAGTGCGCTCAAAAAAGAAGACGATTTGTAACATCCTTATCGAACTCCACTGGTTATACGGAATCTTTCTCCTAGTCTTCTATTAATAAAAACCAAAATCACAAGAAAATGAGGATGACTGTAGTAAGACCTTGGGTTTAAAAAAATGGCAATATATTTTACTAGGGCGCTACGGCCACAAGGCCTTCGTCAGTTACACATAAACATATATAGAAAGGAAAGAAACGAGAGCCAAACAAGAAACATGAAAAATAAATGAAGATAATACAACCTGTTTATCTGCCGGATAGTGCAGCAACGTAGGCAATTTTATTGCCGTGGTGGGCGTATTACCATTAAAAAAGAAAACCCCAATTGACTTTAGCATAGAGTCGTTCAATGGTTAGAATAAGTTTCCGATTTATGTTATATGTGTTCACCGTTGCCCATCCTGGCATACTTTGTGTAGGAAAAATTGAACGCAGAAAAAAGACGATGAAGTTCCGCGTAGAACATATTCCTTCGTTCAGCGTTATTCTAGTCTTCTTATATTGTGCCATTCACTCCAATTCTTGTCTTGTCTTTTTTTATCCTTCTTATGTCTGTCTCCATCAATCTTTTTTATTCTTTCTTTTTCAGGTTTATGACTACCTTCCTTTATTACCTATACCATGATGATTCAATAACAAGACAGCTTGTGATACTAATAGCTACTGTATTCAGTAACTATTTGTTCTTGAAATGTATTTTTCAGAAGAGTTAACTTGTAATAAATTGCAGAAGCGACCACACAGTTTTAGAAGTAAGAAATTAAACCCCTAACACGTGCCTCTGTTGAATAACGGGAAACTTCTCAAATAACGAGAAGAAGAAAAATAAAGAGTCACATAAATACTAGGAATAACACAAATATTTTATAAAAGCTATTGCAGTTAGACATACGCAATATTGTGGGCAAATAAAGAAACATAACTTCTCGCCGAAAACCAAAATAGAAGGAAGAGATGAAGGAAAACGTGCAAGAGGAAGACGTTGGAAGATGACACCAAAAGATGGACAAAAAATAATCTATTAGAGTGTACCATTGTCGTGTGGTGAGTCACTGGGGCAACTACGACAGTAGTTTTTGCCAGGAATAGTCTATGAGATATTAGATATAAGGTCTCTAGAAATTGGCTCGTTAAGAAAGAAAAAAAGACCTATTCGAGATAGGGACAAGAAGACAGGAATGCGAATGCTTTCCACTAGACAGTGTTTTCTAATAAATTATGGAAAGAGTTCTGTTTCCCCACGACCTTAGCTTCTGCCCTTAGATCCCGTAAAGAAAAAGCCCCCAACCTCATCTGAGTAGAGAAAGGTTCCTATAGGTGAATATGTAACACCGACAGCACGAGTGATACATTAACAAACTCTTGATAATGATCAACTGATCGTTGGGTTTATTAATGAAATATCCACACATATAGGGTTAGTAATGGTTAGAACGTGATGATGGTGAAAGACGATTCACACAAAACACACAGATGAGATAATAAAATTACAGTTAATTAAGTAATAGTTAATTAAGGATGAACTGGTGTAGAGTGAAATGATGATGTGATATGATACGTGTTACCAAAATGGTGAGTACTCTACACAGTCCATGTGTCTCTAAATGCTTCTCCTAGATATGAGGATTCACATGTATGCATAAAATGTCCCAAGTTGTTATACGTTATGTCGAATGGGGTATCTCTAAGTCGAGGACGTTCTGATGAATACTGTTGTCGTACGGAGAGCGCTGACGAGATATTTATGTATATTCCTTCACTGTTTGAGTATATCTCTGTAGTGTGGATCAACAGTTAATAGTTGTCATATGAACAAAAGGTCTGTGGTCTAATCTCCCGACGGTACTGGTCAGACTGGATATCTTCACGAAATGTTAGTGATATGTAGACTCATAATCTTGCGTATGTAGTCGTGATTCATATACTTTCGAGTCTGCTTCATAAAATGCGCTTAAGAGTGTGTTGCACGTGGTATAAATATGCGATTCCTCTTTTGAGCTCTTTTGCTTGACTTCAGATAATAATGATCTTTCGAGTGATTAGAGTTTATGATGACTCTGTATTGAACTTGTGATAACGATGTATTGAACTTGTGATAACTCTGTATTGAACTTGTGAGCAAGCAGTATATGGTGACGAAAAATGCTGCGTCCACCTTATGACTTGTGGGTGAGACAATATTCCTTTTAAATTGAGGAATGAAAGATGTCCTATGGCGAATTCTGCTAGCCAAATGTCCGTTTTTGATAACTTATTTCTGGTTAGACGTCAGACACGTTGCGTGTAGACTCAGACTTCTGATGAACTGAAGACACACAAAAGTCTTCGTAAGTTTTTCACATTTAACATCACTGGTTGACTTTCATTTAAACTACTGCTCATTATATTCATCTCTCTCTCTCTGAGTTCAATTCTAATGATGTTAAATATCTTGTGCATGAGAGTGTGTGCATATGGGAGACTGTGATGATGATAAAGGTGAAATATGAACTATTAATTACCTTCTATCATCCTATCATCTTCTATGAAAATCTTCTGATTTTATTAATCAGTTATGCCAAGAATTATTTGAAACTTTATCTTCCGCACATTTTAGCTGTGAGGTTAAAATAAACAAAATTAAGAAAATGTATTAATAAGTATAAGATCTACTAACCTTCTTTTCCCTTCGCAAAATCCTTTAAGAACACAATTAATACACGGAACTGAATTATCATCCACTCTGAATAAACACGTGTATTAGGCTATGCGTTTTTGGGTTTGATCTCTTCCTCACAAGGTAAAAACCTGGACTGCCTCACTCTAGTAGATTATGCGGTATTATATATTTCTGGAAGTCACCCTGCCCAAGCTGGGCGTCCAATGTGGTCAACCCACGCTTGTCTGAACCGCGGCCACGTTTTCCCCTGGCCAATCTGGGCGTCCAATGTGGTGTCACAGAAATTACAGTTTAATTAGGATGACCATATGTGTTTTTACCAGATTTATCACGATACAATGTGGGCTTCAAATGATAATGTCAGGCATGTGGACTCAATCAAAGGACTTTATTTCCCCCGATGAAAGAACAAATGTGGTTCTCTAGATACCGGTCGCGAGTAATCACAACAATGAAATAGCAAATGTGGATCGCAAATATGAGATGAGAGAGCAAATGTCGGAGAAAATACAGTATGAAGAATGTAGGAAAAGATGGAGCAATAAGGCCTTTGCGCTCGTTTATCACAATAGCCCCTCCTCAAGTGTGATGTCAATCGTACTCAGGAGAGCTTAGACTTCTTGCTCGGGATTCTTTAATCCTTTTCCTCATCTTCGTTTTTCTCTCCGGTTTCCACCCTTTCCTCTACTTGTCCGTGCTCTTCGTCCTGCCTCATAGGATGACGGCTTAAAAAATCCGCTCCTACGTTATGTTTTCCTTGGATATAGTCCACTTGGAACGTGTAAGGTTGTAGAACAAGCGACCACCTCATCAGTCTAGCATTCAAATTCTTTGAATTGGCGAGGAAGGTCAGAGGTTGGTGATCACTCTGGATTGTAAATTTCCTTCCGTACAGGTATGCTTGAAATTTTTGTATTCCCCAGACGAGGGACAAACATTCCTTTTCGATTGTGGAATAGTTTTGTTCTGCTCGGTTTAACTTCCGACTCGCATATGCGACCGGAAATAGATTTGGGGGGCTTCTGTCATCTGGCTGTAGTAATGTAGCCCCGATTCCAATGTTACTGGCATCTGTGCGCAAGATGAATTTTCTAGTTAAATCCGGAAGCCGTAAAATAGGTTTTGTGGTGAGTTTCTCTTTTAAGAGTGCATATGCATGTTCACATTCTGCTGACCATGTCACTTTATCTGGGTTTCCTTTCTTGGTTAGCGACGTAAGCGGCGCACAGAGGCTATTAAAATCCTTTATATATCTCTGGTAGAATCCACAGAGAGATACAAATGACCGGACATCCCTTTTAGTGGACGGTCTCGGTGCATTTCTCAGCTTCTCAACGTTTCGAGTCTCGGGAAACATGGTCCCATGGGATATAGTATGTCCTAGGAATTCTAGCTGTTCACACCCAATTTGACATTTGGTTGGGCGGGCGGTTAGTCCCGCTTCTCTGAGTCTGTTAAACAGCAAGGATAGCGCTGATATATGTTCTTCAAACGATTCAGTAGCTACTAGGATATCATCCATAAAATTGCTGATGGCGGGATGATTCAAAGGATCCAATAACTTTCGCATCATCCTTGTGAAGACACTAGGAGCATTGTTCAGTCCAAATGGCATCACATTAAATTCGAAGTGTCCATCTGGAGTACTGAAGGCTAACAGATTCCTCACCTCAGCTTTTACCGGTATTTGATAGTACCCTTTACTGAGGTCGATCTTTGAAAAATAGCGAGCCCTGCTCAGCTTAGTAAATAGCTGGTTCTGGTCCGGTAACGGTTCTGGCTGGAACTGTGTTAACGCATTCAGCTGTCGGTAGTCGATGCACAGGCGGTGTTCTCCACTGGGTTTGCGTAACAGCACCACTCCCGCACTGTAAGGGGACTCCGACTTCGAAATTATGCCTTCCTTAAGTAAGTAATCAATTTCTTGCTTTAATGCCGTCGCCTTGGCATACGGAATCGGATAGGTTCTCATTCGGACGGGCGTAGGATCCGTGACTTCCATGTCAAACTCCATCAGGTTTGTCCGGCCCGGTTTGTCTGTCAGAGAGTCGGCGTGGTTTTCCATCAATCTCCTCACACTTTCTTGCTGGGCTTCCGTTAGGGTGGAGCTTATTTTCACATCTAAATGTGATTCCTCCTGTTTCACCGGGTACTCTACGGATGATAATGGCTCTTCTTCCATTTGCATAGCAATGGCCATAGTCATGAGGTGCGCTGGTTTGGCAGGGGCTCGCTCGTAAAACTTCTTAAGCAGATTTAAGTGATAAATTTTCTGCTTTCCGTTCACGGCGATTTTATAGTTGGTGCGAGAAATCTTTTCCGCCACTTTGTAGGGTCCCCTCCAGCAAATCTGCAATTTATTACTGCTACTTGGCAGAAGAAGTAGCACCTTCTCTCCTACTGCTAGTTCTCGGTCCTTCGCATTGCGATTGTAATATTTGGCATGTTTCCGCCTAGCCTCCCGTACTTTCGCTGTGGCTAATTCCCAGCCAGTCTTCAGGCGTTGTTTCAAGTCTGTGACGTACTGGAAGCTGATGTGACAGTGTCGTCTGCTTTGGCATCTGTCCATGTTCTTAGTAATGCTTCTAATGGACCTTTAATAGGTCTTCCGAAGAGTAATGTGGCCGGGGAACTCCAGTTGACGCATGCGGTACTTCCCTATAAGCAAATAATGCGGCAGGAAGATACTGATCCCAAGTTTCTGGCTTCTCCTGTGCCAACTTTCCGAAGAATAGAGGTGAGCGTCCCGTTAAACCGCTCTACTTACTTGCCCGTTACTTTGGGGGTGATAGGGCGAAGTATGGATATGCCTAGTCTTGAATATTCTAAGCACCTCCTCTGTCAACTTGCCTCTAAATTGTGACCCGTTGTCTGTGAGAATTTCATGCGGGAAGCCCAATCTAGTAAAGATATTCAGTAAAGCGTCAGCTACATGCACTGATTCGCATGCTGGCATGGCTATGGCTTCGCCCCACATGGAACAGGTGTCCACTAAGGTAAGGATATGGGAGTTCCTCTTCTTAGTTCTCAGCAGAGGTCCAATTATATCCACGGCCACTCTTTCAAATGGGGTGCCCAAGATTGGCATCTCCCCAAGGGTCGCGGGTGCCGTCCAGTGTTTTGGTGCAACTTTCTGGCACTGAGGACAAGACTTGACGAAACGTTCAATGTCGCCGGTGATCCCTGGCCAATAATAGTGGCAGGCAATCCTTTGAGTCGTGGCGCTCATTCCCATGTGTCCACTAAATGGGATAGAGTGGCCCATCTCAAGCACCTGGTTCCTATAGGTTGCAGGAACTACTAATTGGTTGTGTTCCTGTCCTTCATTTCCAGCTCGGCGATACATCAATCCATTTTTCATAAAGAAGTCTCCCTTGGTAGGTGGGTTGTGTGTTCTAGGTAATTTTTTAAAACAGGGCGCCAGTGTGGAATCTTCCATTTGGGCCCTCTTCAATTCCTCGGGGAGGATATTGGTAGGAGGTTCCTGCTCTGCGTCTTTTCTTGACTGTCCTCTAGTCTGTACGGCCGCCATGACTAGTGGTTGAGTAGGTTCTCCAAGGAACACATATCTACATCCCAAGATTAAAGAGTAGATTGGTTCTTCCATGATAGCTGCACGAATCTCTCCTGTCACATAACGAGATTCCACTCTGATAAGTGCAATTGGCAGTGTCATGGGTGCAACATCCTTCGTCGGACCTTGGATGTCGACACTCTCTTCTGTTATCTGGTCAGGGGTGACAAGAGATGCCCTGACCACCGCATCAAAAGCAAGTCCTGTGTCATAAAGGCACTCCACAGATTGTCCGTTTACGAGGACTGATTCGATGACAGGAGGATGAGAAACGTTTCCGGTTCTCTGCTCCTTCCGGGGTGACGATTTTGTCTGCAGACAGGCAGCATGTTGGGGAGGAGGTCTGCGCTTGCACTCATTAGTGTTGTGATTGTTCAAGCGACAGTACTTGCACCATTTATCTCCCTGTCTCTGGTGTGGCGCAGCATTTTTCTTGTTTTGCTCTTTGTAGTTATCTTGTTTTGCGTGCTGTTTATGCGAGATGTGTGGTCCTTTGCTTTGTTGGTCTGGTTGGGAGCGAGCAGGTTGCTTTGGCGCCTGATCCGAAAACTTCTTTCTGGCTCCTTGAGACTCCATGAGAGCATTTTGGAATCGCTCTGCCAGTGTAAGAATATTTTCTAACCGGTCAGCGCCGTTTTCAGTGAGAAATCTACGCATTTCCACCGACATAGATTCTTTCAGTTGCTCTATCACAATCAGCTCTTTCAACCCGTCATAGTTCTCGGCAAAGTTTCCCAGTGTACACCACTTCACTAGGTAGTCTTCAATACGGGCTGCGAACTGTGAGAAAGTCTCTCCTGCATCCTTCCTAGAACCTCGAAATTTTTTCCGGTAAGCCTCTGAATGAAGCTCGTACCTCACCAAGAGAGCTTTTTTCAATGCCTGGTAGTCATCTTGCTCTCCGGCCGGAAGTTTATTAAAAACTTCGTAGGCGGCTCCTCTTAGGCCCTGGGAAAGTTTCAAGTTCCACTTCCGTTCTTCAAGTCCAAACCCTGTTGCAAAGCGTTCAAAGCGGTCTAAAAAGGCGTCCATGGTATCATTCCTTTCTGAAAAAGGTTCCAGCGGAAAGTTCATGGCATTGGGTGGCGCAGGTTGCGAAGTAGGCACACCATCTGAGCGGGGTGAGTACCCTCCATCACAGTTGGAAGCCGCTGCACTTTTTGCCAGCTCTATTTGATTGGTCTGTCCCTGGATTTCCAGTTGCTTCATCATAAGTGCATGCTCTGCTGCGGCTTTCTCTTTTCGCTCCGCTGCTTCTGCTGCTTCTTTCCGCTCCGCTGCTTCTGCTGCGGCTTTCTCTTTCCGCTCCGCTGCTTCTGCTGCGGCCTTCTCTTTCCGCTCCGCTGCTTCTGCTGCGGCCTTCTCCATTGTAAGTTTCTGCATTTCCATCTCTCTTTCATGGAGTTTATCAGTTTCCTCGCTTACATATTTCATCAGGTCTTTTCCACTTAACCCAAATTCACGCCCTGCCTCCATCAAACTATTTCTAATTTTCGCAGCATCTGCCATGATATGCAGTACGGGTTTGCGAAGGGAAAAATTGGCAGTGACCTCCAAACAAATTTAATAGACTCGCACAAGTAATTATCTCTTTAAAACCAGCTAGGTTTAAATTAGTAATCAAGTTCAAATAGTTCTTAAAAATCACTCACTCAGCGTATTCTGAAAAATTAATTAACAGATTATCTCGAAGTTTCTATGAAAAATTTACTAAATATTTATGATAACAGTTTCTCCAGCAGTTACTGAAAAAAAAAAAAATTTTCAGTTCCCTACAGTATCCTCTGTTCTCAAAAAGTGTTTACTCTGTCCGTTTGATACTCAATTTAAAAAGTATCACTCGTGCTTTAGAGATATAAATTATCCCCCCTATGAAATAGACAAATTATAGTAAGTGTCAGTCTAGGAGATAATCCCTCGAAATGCCAACAAATTTTGCAATTATCGCAATTGTAAAGCAGGGATGAAAATGTGATTTATCACACTTCTAAGTCCGGGTTCACTAATCCCGGACGAGCCCCCAATTGTCGTGTGGTGAGTCACTGGGGCAACTACGACAGTAGTTTTTGCCAGGAATAGTCTATGAGATATTAGATATAAGGTCTCTAGAAATTGGCTCGTTAAGAAAGAAAAAAAGACCTATTCGAGATAGGGACAAGAAGACAGGAATGCGAATGCTTTCCACTAGACAGTGTTTTCTAATAAATTATGGAAAGAGTTCTGTTTCCCCACGACCTTAGCTTCTGCCCTTAGATCCCGTAAAGAAAAAGCCCCCAACCTCATCTGAGTAGAGAAAGGTTCCTATAGGTGAATATGTAACACCGACAGCACGAGTGATACATTAACAAACTCTTGATAATGATCAACTGATCGTTGGGTTTATTAATGAAATATCCACACATATAGGGTTAGTAATGGTTAGAACGTGATGATGGTGAAAGACGATTCACACAAAACACACAGATGAGATAATAAAATTACAGTTAATTAAGTAATAGTTAATTAAGGATGAACTGGTGTAGAGTGAAATGATGATGTGATATGATACGTGTTACCAAAATGGTGAGTACTCTACACAGTCCATGTGTCTCTAAATGCTTCTCCTAGATATGAGGATTCACATGTATGCATAAAATGTCCCAAGTTGTTATACGTTATGTCGAATGGGGTATCTCTAAGTCGAGGACGTTCTGATGAATACTGTTGTCGTACGGAGAACGCTGACGAGATATTTATGTATATTCCTTCACTGTTTGAGTATATCTCTGTAGTGTGGATCAACAGTTAATAGTTGTCATATGAACAAAAGGTCTGTGGTCTAATCTCCCGACGGTACTGGTCAGACTGGATATCTTCACGAAATGTTAGTGATATGTAGACTCATAATCTTGCGTATGTAGTCGTGATTCATATACTTTCGAGTCTGCTTCATAAAATGCGCTTAAGAGTGTGTTGCACGTGGTATAAATATGCGATTCCTCTTTTGAGCTCTTTTGCTTGACTTCAGATAATAATGATCTTTCGAGTGATTAGAGTTTATGATGACTCTGTATTGAACTTGTGATAACGATGTATTGAACTTGTGATAACTCTGTATTGAACTTGTGAGCAAGCAGTATATGGTGACGAAAAATGCTGCGTCCACCTTATGACTTGTGGGTGAGACAATATTCCTTTTAAATTGAGGAATGAAAGATGTCCTATGGCGAATTCTGCTAGCCAAATGTCCGTTTTTGATAACTTATTTCTGGTTAGACGTCAGACACGTTGCGTGTAGACTCAGACTTCTGATGAACTGAAGACACACAAAAGTCTTCGTAAGTTTTTCACATTTAACATCACTGGTTGACTTTCATTTAAACTACTGCTCATTATTCATCTCCCTCTCTCTGAGTTCAATTCTAATGATGTTAAATATCTTGTGCATGAGAGTGTGTGCATATGGGAGACTGTGATGATGATAAAGGTGAAATATGAACTATTAATTACCTTCTATCATCCTATCATCTTCTATGAAAATCTTCTGATTTTATTAATCAGTTATGCCAAGAATTATTTGAAACTTTATCTTCCGCACATTTTAGCTGTGAGGTTAAAATAAACAAAATTAAGAAAATGTATTAATAAGTATAAGATCTACTAACCTTCTTTTCCCTTCGCAAAATCCTTTAAGAACACAATTAATCACGGAACTGAATTATCATCCACTCTGAATAAACACGTGTATTAGGCTATGCGTTTTTGGGTTTGATCTCTTCCTCACAAGGTAAAAACCTGGACTGCCTCACTCTAGTAGATTATGCGGTATTATATATTTCTGGAAGTCACCCTGCCCAAGCTGGGCGTCCAATGTGGTCAACCCACGCTTGTCTGAACCGCGGCCACGTTTTCCCCTGGCCAATCTGGGCGTCCAATGTGGTGTCACAGAAATTACAGTTTGATTAGGATGACCATATGTGTTTTTACCAGATTTATCACGATACAATGTGGGCTTCAAATGATAATGTCAGGCATGTGGACTCAATCAAAGGACTTTATTTCCCCCGATGAAAGAACAAATGTGGTTCTCTAGATACCGGTCGCGAGTAATCACAACAATGAAATAGCAAATGTGGATCGCAAATATGAGATGAGAGAGCAAATGTCGGAGAAAATACAGTATGAAGAATGTAGGAAAAGATGGAGCAATAAGGCCTTTGCGCTCGTTTATCACAACCATGAATGTAAGAAATAACAGCTGATTTTCGATGTCGATATGGAAGATGATATGATCAAGACATGCGCAACACACCAGGTCGATATGGAAGTTGACCTGATCAAGACATGCGCAACACACCAGGTCGATATGGAAGATGATCTGATCAAGACATGCGCAACACACCAGGTCGATATGGAAGATGATCTGATCAAGACATGCGCAACACACCAGGTCGATATGGAAGATGATCTGATCAAGACATGCGCAACACACCAGGTCGATATGGAAGATGATCTGATCAAGACATGCGCAACACACCAGGTCGATATGGAAGATGATCTGATCAAGACATGCGCAACACACCAGGTCGATATGGAAGATGATCTGATCAAGACATGCGCAACACACCAGGTCGATATGGAAGATGATCTGATCAAGACATGCGCAACACACCAGGTCGATATGGAAGATGATCTGATCAAGACATGCGCAACACACCAGGTCGATATGGAAGATGATCTGATCAAGACATGCGCAACACACCAGGTCGATATGGAAGATGACCTGATCAAGACATGCGCAACACACCAGGCCTTTACACCCCTCGTCCTTTTGTTTATGTTTGGTTGGTGTTTTTTGTTAGCTTTTTTGTCTTGTTTTGTTTCCTCACTCTTTTGTTTGTTTAGTTTCTTTTTAATTTAATGATGACAAATATATCTTTCAATTTCTGATGGGTTATAATTAGGAAAGATATTGTTTTCAATTCCAAATATTTTTGGAACAACTGCCGTGTGACAAAACGTCTGAACATGCTTTTTTGTGTAATCTCTCACACCTTCAGCCCTCCGGCAGTATCATTTCTTTTTCTTCATTTTTCTCACTCATCGCTTTTATGTGGCATAAATCGTGCCTTTTCATTCGTTATTTTCACTATTTTGTTCTATGCTGGATATATATATATATATATATATATATATATATATATATATATATATATATATATATATATATATATATATATATATATATATATATATATATATGAGGCTGGCAACCTCAATATATGAAAATAATATATTCATGACCCACTACTGCAAGAGCTGGTGATTGTTTCTGACAGCAGAGATGACCTAGACCCCGACGGGAGTTGGGACGAGTAATGAGTGATGATTACATCACATGTGCCTAAAGTGTATAGAATCATTTTGTGAGATTTATATACCTTTTTTAATTGTAATTCAGGCAAATCATTATTCATGCACTCCAGACGCAATTTCCTAGTTAATACCCAGAAGGATAATGGAGAATTTTCATCACATTCCCTGAGTTACATTGTGTGCTCGGGAATTTAATTGTTCTGAGGGGTTAACATTCGTGGGTAAAGCGCATGAAAATGGGCCTGTTAGTTTGCGGAGAACAAATGTACTGAGGCATTTGTTTCTTTCTAATTTGTCACAGTTCGTGGTTACAAGACATCAGACTTAAGTACTGAAGTTCCGATGCCACTAGTGTGAGAGAAGAGTATCACCACCGACCGCCTTCACCTTCACCTAAATTGTTCTCGCTAGTAAAAACGAGTGAAATAAAGTAACGCGTAGCGATTGCAGACCAGAGATTTATTTAAAATGTTAAATAACGTCGTTAGCTATACATTAGACGGCTTAGCTGACTAGACTTAAAGCATTGCGACTGATAGTGGGAGAATAGAATTCACGCTAAATTTCATTGGGTATAAAGTTTTATTATAATGTCTATTAGTTATGATACCATAGGACAAATAAGCTATTAGTGACAGGCGTTCATTGTTTAGATAGCGCGTATGTAGACCTTAAGTAATAATTTACATTGTAAGAGATTAGCCGGCGATGAGGCGAGGGCGGGCGAGATGCATAACTTTTCCCGACCATAACTCAGGGCCAGCAAAATCTGTTAGCGTGTAGACGTAGGGAAACACCGTGTGCCTTTTAGACTTAGTCAGGACTGAAGTAGGGGATAAGAGATCGTCTTATCCCGTCCGTGTGTATATATAGTAGTAGCATTTTTCCATAAATGTTTTTATATTCTTTACAGCCGTGATCACAAGAGCGTCCAGCGGTCTTTTCTTATCTTGTTGCTATTTTATTGTGGGCATTTGTATGTCTTCACTTTGTGCGTTACCAATAGTTCATTTATAGAAGGGTACATATAAGAACAATAAATTTAACGCTGGAGTTACCTGTAACTGTCTTTTACTCTTGTTGAGGTGATCACGGGCCCAAGACAGTATACATGTTGTTAGATGTGTAGTGCTGGCGTATGATGAACTGAGTGTGGGTGCGAATGAAGGCGGGAATGTGTTTAGGCTCGTATGTATGTAGACACTGCAACCCCTACACTCACATGCAGTAGTCAAGGATGCTTGAACACTGCAGGCACGTTTCAAAACATTTATTGACGATAACACACATAGTAGCATCAACAGGAACAGTCATTGTAAACAAGGTCATGCTGACCGGAAATCGATAATAATACATCAGGCGTTCAAAGGGCTGGTAAACATTCCAATATTCGTGCATGGTCAATAATAATGTTATTCAATGACAGTTCAAAATGCCGCCTGATCTCTCTGACTAAACGCGTCAGATACCTTAATCACCTTGACACATAGTACAACTTGGCATTCCCCGCCAATTGCACATTATCAGGCTGTAGTATAATAGCCGAAAACACAGGCCTCGTTCTGACGTCGGCTGTGTACTGCTGATAAGCAGGTTACCATCAACCCTGCAATAATGCTTATGTGGACATAAATATGCCGCCAATCTGCGGCTCCCACAATATATCTTCGTCACTGGATTTCTGGATGGTATGAAGACTAATAGTCTTGGATGGCTACCTTGAGCACAACATATATGTTCTGTAATGGAGGACCGGTGAGTTGCAGTTCACAGACTAGGTAATCTTCTAACATGTTCTGCCACCGAAAGCGTAATAATGGAAAAAGTTGGTATTACCTGTAACCGAGTCCACAGAACTTAACAAGGAACTCTGCTGTCATTCCAACGCACAGAGATTCACTGGGGAAAACTGCCATCGCAGTCACTTCGAAGATTCTCCCCGAAAAACACAATGGACCCTTGGTCCCTTCAGAAATTCCAGGACACTTCACGGCTTGCCGGAAGTCTAACTCCACTCCCGCTTAAAAAACCCCGCCTATGGGCATCCGCCAGAACTGTCTACCTTTGACCCTAAAGGTCAAACACAATGAATGAATAAACAAGGGAAGACAACCCCTAATCAACCTGACATCGCAGGTAAAGACACAATTATTCTTATGATAAAAACATAAGCAAATAACTTGACAGATGACTCCGTCAAAAATGACAGCAACATATTACTACAACCACCCTGTAAAAAAAAATGAAATTTTTTTTTTAAATATGTCCATGAGCAAGATTGCACAAGTATCACTTATGTGCTCATGAAAAAATGAACCTAATATCAGGTACAATAGACGCATAAACAAAGCGTCTGAAGAGGGTACAAATCATCTCCCAACGTAAGAGAAAATATTTCCTTTAAGCCAAACAAACTAAGGGGGTACCATTAAAGAAACCTAAGTTGCTGGCAATACTAATCATATATCAAACATTACTAAATACTATAATTATAGCAATATACAAATGTCATGAATTACAATGCTATATTAGCAACATATCACTGATGGATGGACAAAATGAAATTTGTTAAATTATCTAAACATCATCCAAATACATTTGTATTACAACATATTAGGATATTTGTGGTGAAGTGGGATGTTATAAATATTTATAGGGGACTTAGTGTACTGACTGAGATCAGCTGTGAAGGTATCTATATCTATTAAGAGTCGTGTATTATAGATAACCTTACTTGCTACCACATATCTATATATCTCAGTCAGAATTATTCTGGAATAGTGTGATGACTACGTTATGTGTCTAGGGTATGTGTATGATGAAGTGTAAGTCACAACAACAGACAGATAAACAATTTAATTTAATCCACTACTCTTGACAACACTGTGACACTCACATACATATAACACTCTATGAGAATATCTTAAGGAGTCACTGATAACTTTTCAAATAACAATATGTATTCATTTTTGTCATAAAGGTATATGTGTCCTGATTCAAATACAAAGGAACCAGGAATCACAATCAATTTTAATTACAAGTATATGTACAGACTTTATCAATATGAATATTGTAGTGACATATATTATTAAAAATATCCTATGTGTGTCAGTTGTGTAGTAGTAATATGAGGTAATACTGGTTTTGTTTTGTTCAAGCTCTGTTGGTATTTGTCATGATGACTTCAATAGTTTGTCTTTTGGGACTAGTATTGGAGATGTTCTCAGTTCCTGATATTAAGACAATTAAATTCCCCTCTGAATGTTATTTTTACAAAGTCATTTCAAGATGAGGGGACATAATGTTGAGCTCAGCTGGCCAAATCAGCTTATCTTGCGTGATGGCGGCAGGAAAGGACTCCTCTGCTCGAATTCTCCCCTGGGCTCTGGAGACACCTCACTGATAGCTAAAAAGACCAAGGAGTATGCTGTCCGACTCTGGATTCAGCAAAGCTCTGACCAGGTGCTGCTCAGTACCATCAAGACCACGGTCCCTGAAATCAAGAAGGATGTACCTTCTACTTCATAACTAACTTATACTCTCTTGTTACACTTGATCACAACACATCACAAACATTGCGTTCAGAGCGTTAGGCCAACTGTCAGCTTCATCTGAAATACTTTATACCAGTATTTACCTCCTTAATGGTTACCATGCCTCTGCACTTCCAGCATTATTTCTTTCTAGTCAATCATCCAGGTGTCAGTGTACTATTTGGCCATTCCATGCCGTTTTACTTCCCTCCGACACCCTCTGTTCAGGCTGGAGCATTATAGGCTTTATCTCCTGTTTGCCACTGAACTACACATATATATACAGGCATAAATTAACAATTTACATTCAATTTTCATTAAAAGATACTGAATGGTTCAAGCTTACCACAATTTATAGAATAAACACAGATACGTTGATTAGCAATGAATTCTGGCACAAAATACTGGCACAAATTCCCATCTGCTTATGTTCCAGGCTTTTATTTAACACAAATATGAGCTGGCTTCAACGCACTGTTGCTTTATCAAGATTATTTGCACTAGTGGTCTCGAACTAACGCTCCTAAGTGAGTATATCAGCGAGTCTAGCCAATGAGGCCACGTTTCGACAAGTGTTTGAAAAAATGTTACCTTTTCACGTCTCCCCTAACAACGAAAGATAGTATTTATAGCCCGACCAATCGTGGTTAGTCTTTCATTTGTTGCGCTCCAATCAATTTGGAGTTTACATGGTAGGCTATTTCTGTAACGTAAGGTTTTTTTCAAACACGTTATAAAAAATTTTATGAGCAGAAATGATTCCATGTTGTCAGGCATCCCCACTATTTTATTTTGGTTATAATTTATTAATTCCTGGACTATTTGCGTAACGTTTTACATATTCTTTGTCAGCAAGCCCTAAGGAACCCAAATATCCAAATTTAAAAGAGCTACGTGGCGGCGTTCAAAATATGCAATTCCTTCTACCTCCTGTTTCGAAGATGTGCTGTCTGGGTACTGTAATGTTTTCAAACGTAAACCCATCTATTGTTATCTTTCCTAATAAGCGTTTTTTATGATTTTAAAACCTAACTCTGGGGAGGGTAGTGAATTTATCACTGTCCGTCTGAAAAAAAAATTAGTGCATGTAGTCTTACACGCGTGATGGCAGCATTTGTGTATCGCGCGACGCGTGTTGCATGCGTTCCTGATTTTCAGCCCTCCCTCTCTCTTTATCCTTTAGTCCATCTGTTCGTTCGTTCCGCCGTGTATAAAATGGAATGAATGAAATATTAAAATTAGGTCATTGTTCAGCTTGGTATCTCAATGTTTTTCCAAGAAATACAGCACACGTTTCATTGAAGAAAGCGGGTAATAATATAGTAAGCTTTTACTATCAACGTGAAAGCGTTACAATTTGCAGACGAAGCAGAAAACAAGGGGATTTCGAGTACTGTCATTGTGACAGCACTGTTCTTTACCATTCTTCTTCCTTTATTTATTATATGTATTTATTAGGCTTTATATTTACCTAATAATTTATATATGTGGATTAGAATATTCCACGACACCTCCCCTCTTAAAACAGACATTATATGTCAGTCCTTTATTCTATATACACATAGAGAAATTTATTATTATTTCTGGGGTTTACGGTGATTCTCATCACACGGACGGCGGCTTAAAAAATCCGCTCCCAAATTGGTTTTTCCAGATATATACTCAATGCTAAAATTATATGGAGCCAAAAGTAAAGACCATCGGAGTAACCTGGAGTTCTCATGCCTAGCCTGTGCTAGAAACGATAAAGGTTTGTGGTCTGTTTGCAACTTAAATGCCTTCCCATATAGATAAATATTGAATTTCTTTATCGCCCATATTACTGCAAGACATTCTTTTTCGCTAGTTGAGTAGTTGATTTCAGCTTTATTCAACTTTTTGCTAGCATATGTCACTGGGCTTAATTCCCCATCCAATGCATCTGATTTCTGTAGTAGAGTTGCACCTAACCCAATATTACTTGCATCCGTCCTTACTATGAATTCTTGACTTAAGTCAGGTAATTTCAAAATGGGTTTACTTGTGAGCTTTTCCTTCAATTCTTGGTAAGTCATTTCACATTGTGGTGTCCATGTAATGCGATCTGGATGTCCTTTACGTGTCAATTCAGTTAACGGTGCACATATGGAATTAAAGTTTTTGATATACTTTCTGGTAGAAACCCACATAATGAGACAAAGGATCTCACGTCCTTCTTGGTTTGTGGTCTCGGGGCTTTCTGTAGTTTCTCTAAATTCTTTGGGTCAGGGGTCATGTTTCCCTGATAAACTGTGTGTCCCAAAAATTCCAATTCTTTACATCCAACGCAACATTTGGTTGGTCGGGCTGTTAAATTTGCCTCCCTAAGTCGATCAAACAGCATGTTCAGAGAGTCAATGTGTTCCTCAAATGTTTCTGTTGCTATAAGGATATCATCCATAAAATTTGTTATACAGGGATTATTCAGAGGATCCAATAATTTTCTCATCATTCTAGAGAAGACACTAGGCGCATTCTTCAATCCAAATGGCAATCTATTAAACTCATAGTGTCCTTCTGAGGTACTAAAAGCTAGGTATGGTCTAACCTCAGGCTTTACTGGAATCTGATAGTATCCTTTACTCAGATCCACTTTTGAGAAATATTTAGCTTTATTTAGTCTGGCAAACAGCTGATTTGTATCCGGCAATGGATCCACCTGTCCTTCTGTAATAGCATTCAGTCTCCTGTAATCTATACAGAGTCTATGTTCTCCAGAGGGCTTCCTTAAGAGTACCACACCGGAACTATACGAAGACTCACTGTGCGAAATAATTCCTTCCTTCAATAGATAGTCTATCTCTTCCTTCAAAGCTTTCTCCTTAGCAAACGGAATCGAATATGGTTTCATACAGACAGGTGTGGAGTCTATTAGTTTCATATCATATTCCAATAGGTTTGTATGCCCTGGTCGGTCTGTTAACACCTCTGCATGATTATTTAGAACCTGTTGCACTCTCTCTTTCTGAGTTTTCGTTAAATGTGTACTGATTTTCACCTGTGCTGCTGTCTCACAGGGGTGTAATGGATATTCAAATGATGAAAGTGGTTCCTTTTTCATCTCCATGGCGATGGACAAGGTCAACAAGTGTGTCTCTTCCTGATGTTCTCTTTCCAAATATTTCTTCAGGAGATTCACATGATAGATTTTTTCTTTCCCCTTCTTATCTATCTTATAATTTGTTCTAGACACCTTCTCTAGAACTGTATATGGACCCTGCCATCCAATTTGTAACTTATTCTGACTCCCGGGCAAAAGAAGCAGTACTTTCTCTCCCACAGCCAAATTTCTGTCTTTCGCCTTCCTGTTATAATAGGCAGCATGTTTCTTCCTGGCTTGTTTCAAATTTTCATTGGCAAGTTTCCAGCCAGTTTTTAACCGAGTGGTCAGCTCATTCACATATTGGTATGAAGATGTAATGTTTTCCTCTGCCTTTTCATCAGTCCACGTTCTTAACATAGCTACATATGGACCTTTAATTGTGTGGACCTATTTGTCCATGCACCGGTATGGTCTCTTCCACTCGAAGCTTTATAGTGATGATTTTTCCTCCCAGAATTATCATTCACAAAACGACCGCTACCAATTTTTCTTTTGGGGCTGTCTCCCCACTTAAAATTCTTGATGAGAGATTTCCTCTCTACATCTTCTTCCTCCAGTTTGTTTAAGTCCGATTGAGGGATTGTCGGCTTATCCTGGGGTAAGACATCTTTTTGCACTCTCCGCATAGTGGCCATTGTAAAACAGTTAAGTGAAGCTTGTCCGTGAAAAGGGGCTTCCCATTTCATTTGGTCCACTTTATCAAATCTATTTTTCTTTTTATTATCAGGCCTAATTTTGCCCCGGGGCGTGTCCAGATCCTGATCCATGTTCCCACTTGTGGGTGTTCCCTCATGTGCTATGCTACACCTTTCTACAAAATTCTCAATGTCCCATCTTGCTTTGGGCCAATAATAATTGTGAGCCACCTTTTGAATGATGGTACCTATCTTCTCATGGTCCCCATCTGGTTTCACATGTAGGCTCCTTATTAATTCTGTCCTATATCTCTTTGGAAGAACCAGCTGTCCGTGACCATGGGATCTAGTTCCGGCCTTCCTATACATCAACTTGTTTTTCATGTAAAAATCTCCCTTGCCTGGAGTGGTATGACAAGTTGACAATTTTCTGAAACAAGGCTTGAGTGTTTTATCCCCAGCCTGTGCCTTCCTCATCTCTTCTGGAGTGGTATCTAACATAATATCCTCCTCCTGTCTTGAGGTCGACCTGACCTGAAGTGTTGCCATATACACAGGTTTCCTTCTGCAACGGTCAGTGTCATGATTGTCCATCTGACAATTCTTACACCACCTTTTTCCTTGGTTGAAAGATTTTCTTTCATCATATTTCCTTTCATCGAATTGTGGGAATTTATTTTTATTTTCATACCGTGGCCTATCAAACTGGTGCTTACTTTTGTTTTGATCTCTAGGATCAAATTGATTAAAGTTCTGTGGTGCCCTAAAGTTATCCACTTGTTTCTTTTTATTACCTGTTACCTCTGCTTGAGCTGCTTGATACCTTTCAGCAACATTTAGCAACTCATCCAGCCTCTCTGCACCTTGTTCCATGAGAAACTTTCTCAGGTCTGGAGCCATGGACTCTCTTAATTGCTCTATAAGGACCATTTCCTTAAGATCTTGGGTTTTCCCCAGAGAAGTCCATTTCTCCAAGTATGTCTCTATTCGTGCAGAGAACTGGTGATAGGTTTCACCTGACAGTAGTTTAGCATTCCTAAATTTTTTCCTATAAAATTCTGCATTCTTTTCATACCTTAACAAAAGAGCCTGCTTTAGCATGTCATAATTTTCCTGATCACCTCTGCTCATTTTTGCAAAAACTTCATAAGCTGCCCCACGAAGTCCCTGAGATAAATTTAAGCTCCACCTTTCTCTCTCTAACCCATACGTGGTAGCTAATAGTTCATACCTATTTAGGTAGCTCTCTATATCATCGTCTTTCTCAACAAAATGATCTAAATGAAAATTCATAGCTGAGGTTGAGGCTCCTTGAGTAACCGTAGCATCAGAGGCAAAGGGACTGGCACCATTTTCAGGAGCATGGCCTTGAAACTCAAACTCCCTTAGTCGTAACTCATGTTCCCTTTGTAATCTTTTATCTTCTGCTTCCCTTTCTGCAGCTTATTTCCTCTCTTCCCTTTCTGCAGCTAATTTCTTCTCTTCCCTTTCTGCAGCTAATTTCTTCTCTTCCCTTTCTGCAGCCAATCTTCTGTCTTCTGCTTCCAATTTCTTAGCCTCAGCCTCAATCTGCAACCTCTTAGTCTCAGCCTCAGCTTCAAATTGTAACTTCTTAATTTCCCTTTCAGCCTCTAACTTTCTTTCGGCTTCAAACCTTCTTTCTTCGCGTTCAATAAATTTGTCACATTCCGTAGTGACATAGGCAACCATAACTTGCCCATCTAATCCTAACTCTTTTGCAGTCTGTACAGCAGCAGATCGAAACTTGGCCAGGTCCGCCATTGTCTATTAGGTAAATTTCTACAATGTCTAACCAACAATTTAATCTCTAAATATATCTAATGGACAACACAGGCACCGTGAGCTCAACCTTATTTAATTCCACCCAAGGATACCTTTTAATTCTTATATTCCCTGAAGTGAATTACCCCCAATATTTTTAATAGGGAAAGATTCAAAATCCCAAGAGCGAGACCCCAATATATGTGGTGAAGTGGGATGTTATAAATATTTATATGGGACTTAGTGTACTGACTGAGATCAGCTGTGAAGGTATCTATATCTATTAAGAGTCGTGTATTATAGATAACCTTACTTGCTACCACATATCTATATATCTCAGTCAGAATTATTCTGGAATAGTGTGATGACTACGTTATGTGTCTAGGGTATGTGTATGATGAAGTGTAAGTCACAACAACAGACAGATAAACAATTTAATTTAATCCACTACTCTTGACAACACTGTGACACTCACATACATATAACACTCTATGAGAATATCTTAAGGAGTCACTGATAACTTTTCAAATAACAATATGTATTCATTTTTGTCATAAAGGTATATGTGTCCTGATTCAAATACAAAGGAACCAGGAATCACAATCAATTTTAATTACAAGTATATGTACAGACTTTATCAATATGAATATTGTAGTGACATATATTATTAAAAATATCCTATGTGTGTCAGTTGTGTAGTTGTAATATGAGGTTATACTGGTTTTGTTTTGTTCAAGCTCTGTTGGTATTTGTCATCATGACTTCAATAGTTTGTCTTAGGGACTAGTATTGGAGATGTTCTCAGTTCCTGATATTAAGACAATTAAATTCCCCTCTGAATGTTATTTTTACAAAGTCATTTCAAGATGAGGGGCATAATGTTGAGCTCAGCTGGCCAAATCAGCTTATCTTGCGTGATGGCGGCAGGAAAGGACTCCTCTGCTCGAATTCTCCCCTGGGCTCTGGAGACACCTCACTGATAGCTAAAAAGACCAAGGAGTATGCTGTCCGACTCTGGATTCAGCAAAGCTCTGACCAGGTGCTGCTCAGTACCATCAAGACCACGGTCCCTGAAATCAAGAAGGATGTACCTTCTACTTCATAACTAACTTATACTCTCTTGTTACACTGATCACAACACATCACAAACATTGAGTTCAGAGCGTTAGGCCAACTGTCAGCTTCATCTGAAATACTTTATACCAGTATTTACCTCCTTAATGGTTACCATGCCTCTGCACTTCCAGCATTATTTCTTTCTAGTCAATCATCCAGGTGTCAGTGTACTATTTGGCCATTCCATGCCGTTTTACTTCCCTCCGACACCCTCTGTTCAGGCTGGAGCATTATAGGCTTTATCTCCTGTTTGCCACTGAACTACACATATATATACAGGCATAAATTAACAATTTACATTCAATTTTCATTAAAAGATACTGAATGGTTCAAGCTTACCACAATTCATAGAATAAACACAGATACGTTGATTAGCAATGAATTCTGGCACAAAATACTGGCACAAATTCCCATCTGCTTATGTTCCAGGCTTTTATTTAACACAAATATGAGCTGGCTTCAACGCACTGTTGCTTTATCAAGATTATTTGCACTAGTGGTCTCGAACTAACGCTCCTAAGTGAGTATATCAGCGAGTCTAGCCAATGAGGCCACGTTTCGACAAGTGTTTGAAAAAATGTTACCTTTTCACGTCTCCCCTAACAACGAAAGATAGTATTTATAGCCCGACCAATCGTGGTTAGTCTTTCATTTGTTGCGCTCCAATCAATTTGGAGTTTACATGGTAGGCTATTTCTGTAACGTAAGGTTTTTTTCAAACACGTTATAAAAAAATTTTATGAGCAGAAATGATTCCATGTTGTCAGGCATCCCCACTATTTTATTTTGGTTATAATTTATTAATTCCTGGACTATTTGCGTAACGTTTTACATATTCTTTGTCAGCAAGCCCTAAGGAACCCAAATATCCAAATTTAAAAGAGCTACGTGGCGGCGTTCAAAATATGCAATTCCTTCTACCTCCTGTTTCGAAGATGTGCTGTCTGGGTACTGTAATGTTTTCAAACGTAAACCCATCTATTGTTATCTTTCCTAATAAGCGTTTTTTATGATTTTAAAACCTAACTCTGGGGAGGGTAGTGAATTTATCACTGTCCGTCTGAAAAAAAATTAGTGCATGTAGTCTTACACGCGTGATGGCAGCATTTGTGTATCGCGCGACGCGTGTTGCATGCGTTCCTGATTTTCAGCCCTCCCTCTCTCTTTATCCTTTAGTCCATCTGTTCGTTCGTTCCGCCGTGTATAAAATGGAATGAATGAAATATTAAAATTAGGTCATTGTTCAGCTTGGTATCTCAATGTTTTTCCAAGAAATACAGCACACGTTTCATTGAAGAAAGCGGGTAATAATATAGTAAGCTTTTACTATCAACGTGAAAGCGTTACAATTTGCAGACGAAGCAGAAAACAAGGGGATTTCGAGTACTGTCATTGTGACAGCACTGTTCTTTACCATTCTTCTTCCTTTATTTATTATATGTATTTATTAGGCTTTATATTTACCTAATAATTTATATATGTGGATTAGAATATTCCACGACAATATTAAGGACAGACAAAAGTCTGAAAGTGTATCAGGAGATCTAGGACACAAGATTTAAATGGAATCATGTGGGCATCTGGACAATATGTCCGCCATCACATTATCCGAACCACGGATAGCTCGCACCGTGAAATGGAAAGGCTGAAGAGCAATAGCATAACGAGTAGATCTCGAGCTCTTCAAATCCATACTTTGCATAGCCGTAAGAGCTTTTTGGTCGGTTTCCATAAAGAAATGCGCGCCCAGAAGGAATCTTTGTAGCTTAAGAATGGACCAAACCATAGCCAACAATTCACGGTCTAAAACCGAGTAATTCCTTTCTGCCGCATTTAGCTTCCTAGAAATATACATTACAGGATGCAGAGTTCCTGAATATTCCTGCATTAGTGCCGCTCCAATCCCAGTGGAAGAGGCATCACTACGAAGAACAAAAGTCGTATCAATCGTTGGTAGTCTTAAGATAGGATGAGATGAGAACAAATTCTTAACCTGATCCAATGAAGATTGGCATTCCTGGGACCAACGCACCATATTAGGAGAACCTTTTTTCAATAACGATGAAAGTGGTGCCATAATGGAGGACAGATTCTCAATGAATCTTCCATAGAATTGTATCAATCCCAAGAGACTACGCACTTGCTTTTTTGTCTTCGGAACCGAGATATTTAATATCTTCGAAATGTTTTGGTCCTCTGTCTTCAACAGACCATGACCAACTCGATGACCTAGGAAGGAAATTTCACTAAACCCAACAAAAGCTTTAGAGGGTTTTGCAGTCAAACTATGCTCACGTAGAGTAGATAGCAATTCCTTTAGACCCAAATAGTGTTCTTCCCAAGTATCGCTGAAAAGACAGATGTCGTCTAAATATGCGATGACATCTGCACGATCTGATAGAATTCGTCGCATCATGCGCACGAAAGTCGCTGGGGCGTTCATAAGCCCGAAAGGCATAAAATTCCATTGAAACAGACCCCTAGGTGTCGAAAAAAAGCAGTGAGAGGTTTGGCGTGTTCCGTCAGTGGGACTTGCCAATAACCTTTCGACAAGTCTAGTTTAGTAAAGAATTTAGCTTTAGAAAGTCTAATAAGTAGATCATCTAATAATGGCATAGGTTCAGCATCGAACTTCGTAACTTGATTTAATTTGCGATAGTCAACGCAAAGACGTATGTTATTGTCTTTCTTTCGAACAATAACTATCGACGAAGAATAAGCTGAAGTGGATGGTTCAATTATTTGCAGTTGAATCATTTCATCCAATTCTTTCTCGACTTGTGCTTGAAAATGAATAGGTATTGGGTATGGTCTTACTCTGATCGGATTACGATCAGTAAGTATGATGTCATGTTCTATGACATCTGTGTGTCTAGGAATGTCGGTAAGGACATCCTGATATGATTGTAGCGTACAGGATACTTGACGTTGCTCCTCAAAAGACAAGTTCGAAGAGATTGTAACGTCCCTCCACGATTCCGTTGAATTCAGTGGAATCGCAGGAAGAGGTAAGTTAGCGTCAGAAAAAATAGTTTCCTCATCCTGTATAACGGACAGGGATGAGATGTGACCATGTTGGACTGGAGAGTCGTCCGTCGCCTGGAAAATAGGCTGCAAATAGTCTGGACGTTCAATAAACTCTGTTAGCATATTTATATGGAAGGTTTTATGCTTTCCATCCACATCGACGATATAGTCGACATCGGAAATTTTGGAGACTATAGTGTATGGACCTTTCCATGAAATGAGAAGTCTATTCTCTCTTGAGGGAAGTAAGACATATGCTTTGTCTCCAGGACAAAGTTGACGTAGGCGTCTTTTCTTGTTAGCAAATCGCCTAGCTTTTTCTTTCGCAAATTCGGAAGATGAAGTTGCTAACCTGCACGATTCGATAATCTTTTCTCTAAGAGAAATTACAAATTCATATGACGATTGTGTATCATCGTCAATATTATCAGAAGTTATCACATCGTGTAACAAGGACATCGGACAGCGCGGTTGCGCACCAAAGACAAGTTCGAAAGGAGAAAACCCTGTATGCTCGTTGGGAACTTCTCTATAGGCAAAGAGGACTGCAGGTAAAACCCTGTCCCAATCTTCAGGATGATCCTCCGTTATCTTGCCAAGTAAGTTCTTTAGTGTCCTGTTAAGACGTTCTACCAATCCATTGGACATTGGATGATAAATACTACTGAGAGACCTTTTAATGTCTAACGTAGCCATTACCTGAGACATAACGTCCGAAATTAACTGAGTGCCGTGGTCCGACAGTATTTCTCCGGGGAATCCCAGACGAGAAAATATGAGCCAAAGAGCATCAGCGATATCGACAGTTGATATGCTCTTCAGAGGAATAGCCTCTGGCCAACGCGTGCACATGTCCACGCAAGTGAGGATAAATTGGTGTCCTCTGGCTGACTTAATCTTGAACGGACCAATGATGTCTATAGCCATTTTCTGAAACGGCCGAATCGGAATATCTGCAGCCTGAATAGGAGCAGCATGTCTCGGACCTCTAGACTTGACCTCTTGACAAATTTTGCAAGATCGGCAATAAATTCGGATGTCTTTATTCACGAATGGCCAAAAGAAGGACGCAAGGACTCTAGTTTTAGTTCTGGAAAACCCCATGTGTCCAGCACACTGAGAATCGTGTGCATGCTGAAGAATTAAGGCTCTCATACACTTAGGCACAAGAATTTGCGAGTGCATAGACTTGTCCGAGTGTTGTACCATCCGTACCAATATACATTCTTCATAGTAATATACGATTTGTGATTAGTATTTTGATTGGGATCCCCTTTCTTTGCAAGAAGGAAGAATTTCTTCAAAGAAGGATCCTCTTCTTGACGTTTAACAAACGAGTCATGGGAAATCACCAAGTGCTCGTCTTGGCTATCAACTTCATTACTATTATCCGATGAAGTTGGGGGATTAAGAGCTTGAGCTCTTGTCACCACTGCATTGACCGTTTGAATGTTTTTTTCCTCCCAACTAGAAATTTGTTGCGGGGTGCATTCCTTAACCCATGAATACGACCGATTATAAGATCCGCAATAGGATTAGGAAGAAGACATGCATGGACATCTCCTGTGAAGAAGGGAGTGTCAATCCTAATAATAGCAGTAGGATAACTTTCCATAGTACCACCAAATGTAACACATTTGATTGTTTTTCCAGTGGCACAGCAAGGATCTATCAGAGACTCCCTAACCCCGACGGTAGTACATCCCGAATCGAAAAGTACTGAGACTAGCCTATCATTTATTAGACCTTTATGTAAGATGAGAGATCCTCTCCCATCATGCGCAACTGTAGCAGGTAGAGCAGGAAGAGGGTGACCACAACTTAGAGTAGATACAGTCGATGAGTCGAACAATGTTAAGCATTGGGGGCATTCAGTTGCTCTCCCAAAATCGAAAGCACAACCAGTGATAGCCCTAGAGTTACCACTATCATTTACTGTATTACAGGCTCCATCAAACTCTTGTTGTGCAGCGTTTGCCTGTTGGAAAGGTCTTTTTTTGTTAAATCTAGGTCTGCCTCGATTATCGTTTCCCCTGTAATTATTTCGACTATCATTTCCCCTGTAATTGTTATCATATTGCCTATTGTAATCATCATTCCGGTTTGAATCCCGGTTTCTAAATTCACCATCGTCATAATCTTGACGTCGAGAATGATTACCTCGAAAGTTCGAATAGTTATTATTTGGATAGCCTTTGCGAAAGTGTCTCAAATTATTACCACTAAAATTACGAGAACTACCATCTTGTCTCCAATTCATAGACGAAGAACCATCATGTGTTGGATTACTCCGCTTCTGAGTGTAATTCTGATTACTTCCCCTATTCCAGTTTTGTTGAGCACCCTGAAATTTTTTTTTTGAAATTAGGGCCATATGGTGTTGCCGAAGCAGCTGGCAACCCTTCTTTCACTTTAGAATTGCTAACTGTAGCATGGGGATGCGCGGTGGCATACTGACAACAGTATTCCTCCATATCTTTTAAGTTTTTAGGCTTACGCTCATGAAGGAATGCAAGAAAAGAATCATTAACAGATGACAAAACCTTATCTCGCAATAATAAGTCCATTAGACCTTCATATGTTTTCTCAGTCTGAGACAACTCAACCCATCGTGTAAATGTACGACGTATTTTTGTAACAAAATCAGAGAAATCTACTCCATTTTCTGGCAACATTGTCCTAAAACGAAGACGATAGTCTTCTTCTTTTAGTTGGTATTTTTTTAGCAATGCTGCTCTGACAACATCATAATTAGTCCTGTCATGTTCGTCTATTGTCATAAGAGTAGTCACTGTGTCACCTGTAAAAAATTCCATCAGTTGTTCAACATATTTTTCCTTTTTTATGTTATGCGTATCGCATAAAAATTGGAATCTATCTAGATAATCTGCTACGTCATCCTTTAAAGGATTGAAATGAGGCAATTTAATCCTATTAACAAACTCCTTTGTCGTACTCGAAGTTGTTTGCTGAGCACCCGTACTAGCCAATTTCAATTTCTCTAACTCCAAAGTTGCGAGTCTTTCATCAAGTTCCATTTTCTGTTTTCTTTCCTCATGTTCCATTTTTCTAATTTCAGCCTCAGCAGCAGCTTGAATTTTTTTTCTCCTCTGCAGCAGCTTGAAGTTTTTTTGTCTTCCATTTCCATCTGGAATTTTCTTTCATCAGCAGCAGCTTTTCTCTCCTCAGCAGCAGCTTGAGCTTTTCTCTCCTCAGCAGCAGCTTGCCCCTTTCTCACCTCAGCAGCAGCTTGAGCTTTTCTGTCCTCAGCAGCAGCTTCTCTTTGATACCTTTTTCTCTTCAAGTTCTAATCTTCTATTCTCAGCATCTAGCTTCTTTAGTTCAGCTTCTGCTCTCCTTTGTTCAGCTTCTGCTTTCAATTTAATTTCCTCTTTTTGTTTCTTTTCTTCTGACTTTAATGCAATGGCGAATAGAGCAGATGAATATTCTTCCAATTCTTTACCAGACTTACCAAGGGTTAACCCTTGCTGGATGAAGAAATCCAATGTAGACATTCTGTCTAATGAGATCAGTAACCTGAAAAATTCAACAATTACCTTATCCCACTTCAATGGGAGACAAGTCTGAAATGCTAGACTTGTATACTCACTTCACTTTATTTCACTCTCTTAGTCTTAGACAAAGACCTTGTATGGTCCTCTTGTTTATAATGTAACAAAAAATCACTTGAGTACCTGTGGAAAATAATTCCTTTATATCCCACTCACTATGGGCACAAGTCTTTTTTTTATAAAGAACTTGAATATGTATTTCACCTTGTCTCAATCTTTGTGGATAACAAGTCTTTTATCAAAGAACTTGTATAAATATCTTATATAATAATATTTTATTAACAATCTCTATATGAAGAGTGTACCTTATCAATAATAATAATACATGACCAAGTGTATGTATGTAGACTGTGTATGACAATAATGTAGAACAATCATAAATACAAAGACAAAAATACAGAACAATGACCGAAAACGTTCGCGGAAGTCAAATAAACAATACAGCAAAAAGTAAAGAAAATGTTACACAAATGTGTAATGATGACCGCGAAAAATAAACAAGACAAATGGCAACACTGTTATAAACGAAAAGGTGTAAAGAAATAAACGGAAGGAATGAGAGAAGAACAGATACAAACAAAACTAATCGAAAATCAAAGAACGGAAAAATAACGAAAACAACACTAACTCATATCGTCACAGCTAAAAAAAAAATAGCAACAAAAGTCGCTAGCAAATTTCAATTAAGAAAATTGCAATCCCTAACGACACGCTCTCAATAGATAACCTCTATTACGTGGCATTTATCTAAAGGAGTCACCTTTACCCAACCAGCCCGCAAAAGAACACAAGAAAAATACACAACAATAGTACAATTAACATAAATAGCAATCAATTCAATGTGTTGCAAAATAAAGCTTAGTCACACATGATATTACAGTAACTAACTTGCTCCTTGCGAACACAGAAACAAAATGTCAAGCGCGCACTGAATGTCAAATCCACTGTAGCATAAAGTGGTATTCACGAACAAAAGTTACTATGACCTTCTCGTATCTTGGTCTTGCACCTCGAATGTTTACAATTTCATGTACTGTTTACAAACAGGAACTTGACCTCGAACAATGTAGCTTGAATGCTCGGGCGTAGAAAAGTCTGTTGTTGACTGAAACGTGTAAACGACCAGCGGTACCGTTTACAAAAAGGGACTCGACTTGCAGTTGTGGTCCACGTAGCAAATGCCTAGATGTTAACTTCAGTACTTGTCCTGTTGTGGTTTATGTAGCATTATAACATAAATGCTCGCACTGTTTATCTGGGTCAACAGTTGATGACCTATTTCTGTCCTGTGTAGACAAAACTTGAAAGCATAGAGTATGTGTGTTATTCTCAGTTGTCCACTTTGTTCCTCATGACATGTAGCACATGTAGAAATGTAAATTTCTGGACAACACTGGAGGCATAATAAATGTAGCATAAGTCCACGGAAATGTTAATTTCTCGCTCTGTCCAGCTTAAACCCACAAATGTAAGGTGTACTTGTCCTTCTCACGAAAATAGCCCCATCATCCAGAAGTGTAAGCAGCCTGGTGGGGTGTCGTTTAAGGCTGGCGTGCTGTGTACAATGATCTATATAGCCCCATCAGCTGGCCAAAAAGAAATGGAAATTTCTGGGCCACACTGGCGACATCATAAATGTATCAGAAGAGCCCACGTAACTGGTCCACCAGAAATGTAACTGTCTTTTACTCTTGTTGAGGTGATCACGGGCCCAAGACAGTATACATGTTGTTAGATGTGTAGTGCTGGCGTATGATGAACTGAGTGTGGGTGCGAATGAAGGCGCGAATGTGTTTAGGCTCGTATGTATGTAGACACTGCAACCCCTACACTCACATGCAGTAGTCAAGGATGCTTGAACACTGCAGGCACGTTTCAAAACATTTATTGACGATAACACACATAGTAGCATCAACAGGAACAGTCATTGTAAACAAGGTCATGCTGACCGGAAATCGATAATAATACATCAGGCGTTCAAAGGGCTGGTAAACATTCCAATATTCGTGCATGGTCAATAATAATGTTATTCAATGACAGTTCAAAATGCCGCCTGATCTCTCTGACTAAACGCGTCAGATACCTTAATCACCTTGACACATAGGTACAACTTGGCATTCCCCGCCAATTGCACATTATCAGGCTGTAGTATAATAGCCGAAAACACAGGCCTCGTTCTGACGTCGGCTGTGTACTGCTGATAAGCAGGTTACCATCAACCCTGCAATAATGCTTATGTGGACATAAATATGCCGCCAATCTGCGGCTCCCACAATATATCTTCGTCACTGGATTTCTGGATGGTATGAAGACTAATAGTCTTGGATGGCTACCTTGAGCACAACATATATGTTCTGTAATGGAGGACCGGTGAGTTGCAGTTCACAGACTAGGTAATCTTCTAACATGTTCTGCCACCGAAAGCGTAATAATGGAAAAAGTCGGTATTACCTGTAACCGAGTCCACAGAACCTAACAAGGAACTCTGCTGTCATTCCAACGCACAGAGATTCACTGGGGAAAACTGCCATCGCAGTCACTTCGAAGATTCTCCCCGAAAAACACAATGGACCCTTGGTCCCTTCAGAAATTCCAGGACACTTCACGGCTTGCCGGAAGTCTAACTCCACTCCCGCTTAAAAAACCCCGCCTATGGGCATCCGCCAGAACTGTCTACCTTTGACCCTAAAGGTCAAACACAATGAATGAATAAACAAGGGAAGACAACCCCTAATCAACCTGACATCGCAGGTAAAGACACAATTATTCTTATGATAAAAACATAAGCAAATAACTTGACAGATGACTCCGTCAAAAATGACAGCAACATTACCCATCCAGATTTTTCTGTTCTTTTCCAGCCAGATTGGCGGATAAAATTAACATTATTATTGTTCCTGACTCCTGACAGTCGTAATCAAAGGGAAGTATATCTCTCAGAATCTATACTGGAAGGATCGGCGCTCTGACACAAAGTTGGCCGATAGAAGAACCATCATTAAGTTACAATTTTGTTAGCAAACCAGATGTTTCCCAATACTGGAATTATTTCACCGTGAAAGGGCAAATCTCAAGAACTCTCACAGTTCCACTAGTGGTAGTAACACTTGTAACCAGGAAAAAGCACCATAATTAGGCGTTCACCTCACTATTTAGTTCGGGGATGAACTGGGGCCAATTTTGATCAGCAACCACTGGGGTTACAGAACATTAAGTGATAATACGAGTATATAATATATTCATGGACTAATTCTTTACCACCAGGAGTCTAACTACTATACCAGGAATTAGGTAAGCATGCGTGAGTGTCCACTGTTTAGAGAGAGTATGAGAGTATTTTTCTTGGTTATTGGAAACTATAATTATATAATATGCATAAACTGTTTTCCATTTGAACCTTTAATAAATTTCACCTTTTGGTGTTAATAATACTTTGAGGTTTAAAATTTCTCCAAAGGTCTCATCGAGGGTGCACATCCATCGTTATTTCAAATTGCATGTAAATGGACTAGATCCTTTTCCACTTCCACTTAGTTTTGCAGAATCTTCGATCTTTTCGAGTTGTGAAAGTTTAATGATAATACAACTATAAAGTCAATTTACCATTCGTCGTGTTGAATCAGACCCATACCCAATTAATCCAAGTTTTTCACGATTGTGTGTCCTTGTTGTCACAGAGGTCTGTGTTGTGATTGGGTGAGTGTGTTGTGACCCATGTGTGCAGTGCAAGTGACCGTGTGTGTGTGTGTAGAGTAACTTATCTATATTGGATAAGGAGGTTAAGGCTGTCTAAAACTAAATGGATTACAGTCGTGTGGCTAGGCTGGAGTGATACCATAAATTGCTTTGACCTCCGAGAACATATCTTTTCCTCTCACCTAACCACCAGTGAAATTTATCTTCTATACCTATTAACTCACATACAGTCAACATCTAACTCTACAGACGACCCAATCTGGAAACGTGAATTAACCATTCCGTACTACCAAATGTTGGCCGGTCCGGGATTTCTTTTTCTTAGTCTTAATTCTAGCTAAATTTTATGTTGAAACGCCCTGTTGGTTGTAATTAGGAAAGGAAATAAGTTTTCAAAAAAATAATAAATTAATCCCCTGAACAACGTTTCTTAATTCGTTCTAGGTCCTGACATTCACAAGTAGTGACAAAATTTTTTCAAGATCTTTCCATAAAGCATCTTAACGAATTGACTTTTACAGTTAAACTTTTGATGGTGTGGTTTTTGTTGGTGGACCCATGATATATAATAATGTTTATACAAGAAGACGCTGGGATCGCGTGATTTGTTTTAACAATACATTCTTCTTTGGAGAGTTAAAAACGTGAGCTCCGCGAAGGAAGTGTATTTGGGCAGTCGCCAAGTGATTTAATCGCCTTCCCTAGTTCATACTAACACTCCAAGTGTATAGTTTAAGTCAAAAATATATTTTATATAATATTAAGTGTACATATTAAAATGGCTTTATAATGTATCGGTAATATATTATTTATCTATCGTTTAATATAAAGTATAAGATATCGCCATATAGATATCGTTTACGAGTACTAATTCTAGTTGTAATTCCTATATATATATATTCTATATATAGTTATATATAGACCCATGCGTTAATATTTAATATATACCGAGGTTTATTAATATATATCGATAGTGTTCTTCGATATTAGTCAAACCTTTAGTTAAAAATAAATCAACAAAAAGTTAAAATTTTCTGGGAATGTGCATAATGATATAAAGTACAATGCAAATTGCAAATCACACTCATTACTTTTTAAACTGGAGCTTTACGTTAAAGGTCAGTGCCAATAATATCCATCCATTGGATTGTTAAACACAATAACAACCGTTAGTTAACATAATTATTTGAATAGATCTTTTAGTACTTGTTTAAACTTGGTTATCAAAAGGACATGTTGGTTTGTCAAATGTTAACCTATAAAATCGAATTATAAGTGATTTGACTAACAATGTTGGACAGGGACACTATTCAACAATGTATGGTTACTTTTTTGTAGTAAACACAGGCAAACATAGAAATTATTTAAATGCTAATTAAAGTACGTCCTATGTGGTCTGAACCAACCACGCAAATAATTTCTTTTGATCTTCCCTGTTATAAACAACTGCGTAATATTTTTACAACATATACAGCTACACATCATGCTAAATTGTTCTAATAAAAATCACGTGGTTTTCTCTCAACAGGGTTCAGATCGGAAATAATTATTTTCTTTTGCCCTAACGTAATTGGATGTTGATTACTCTTGACAGGGATGGTCCAGGGACTAGGGTCTTCACAAGGTGAGATTAATCTTGTTGGTCAGTAAAAGATAACACTGCTTCACTCACTATCCAGTCAGACTACCATTTAGTTTTAGACAGCCTTTAACGGGCCTTCACGTCTGAGATGCAATCGTTAACCTAGTGCAACACGTTCACACACACACATCTCAGCAACTTAAAGGCAACTATGGAGGTGGCTTTGCACGCCGTTCACGGTCCAGAAATTTGTTAACGTAAGCCATGTAAGTTTAATTATCATTAAACTGCACAACAATTCTGTAATTGTTGTACCATGTAAATCTTGACCATATGAAAATAGTTGGCCAATAAGGACAGCTATGAGAAAAATACTCTCATGTCTCTCTCTAAACAGTGGACACTCACGCATGCTTACCTAATTCCTGGTATAGTAGTTAGACTCCTGGTGGTAAAGAATTAGTCCATGAATATATTTATATACTCGTATTATCACTTAATGTTCTGTAACCCCAGTGGTTTGCTGATCAAAATTGGCCCCAGTTCATCCCCGAACTAAAATAGTGAGGTGAACGCCTAATTATGGTGCTTTTTCCTGGTTACAAGTGTTACTACCACTAGTGGAACTGTGAGAGTTCTTGAGATTTGCCCTTTCACGGTGAAAAAATAATTCCAGTATTGGGAAACATCTGGTTTGCTAACAAAATTGTAACTTAATGATGGTTCTTCTATCGGCCAACTTTTGTGTCAGAGCGCCGATCCTTCCAGTATAGATTCTGAGAGATATACTTCCCTTTGATTACGACTGTCAGGAGTCAGGAACAATAATAATGTTAATTTTATCCGCCAATCTGGCTGGAAAAGAACAGAAAAATCTGGATGGGTAATGTTGCTGTCATTTTTTGACGGAGTCATCTGTCAAGTTATTTGCTTATGTTTTTATCATAAGAATAATTGTGTCTTTACCTGCGATGTCAGGTTGATTAGGGGTTGTCTTCCCTTGTTTATTCATTCATTGTGTTTGACCTTTAGGGTCAAAGGTAGACAGTTCTGGCGGATGCCCATAGGCGGGGTTTTTTTAAGCGGGAGGGGAGTTAGACTTCCGGCAAGCCGTGAAGTGTCCTGGAATTTCTGAAGGGACCAAGGGTCCATTGTGTTTTTCGGGGAGAATCTTCGAAGTGACTGCGATGGCAGTTTTCCCCCAGTGAATCTCTGTGCGTTGGAATGACAGCAGAGTTCCTTGTTAGGTTCTGTGGACTCGGTTACAGGTAATACCGACTTTTTCCATTATTACGCTTTCGGTGGCAGAACATGTTAGAAGATTACCTAGTCTGTGAACTGCAACTCACCGGTCCTCCATTACAGAACATATATGTTGTGCTCAAGGTAGCCATCCAAGACTATTAGTCTTCATACCATCCAGAAATCCAGTGACGAAGATATATTGTGGGAGCCGCAGATTGGCGGCATATTTATGTCCACATAAGCATTATTGCAGGGTTGATGGTAACCTGCTTATCAGCAGTACACAGCCGACGTCAGAACGAGGCCTGTGTTTTCGGCTATTATACTACAGCCTGATAATGTGCAATTGGCGGGGAATGCCAAGTTGTACCTATGTGTCAAGGTGATTAAGGTATCTGACGCGTTTAGTCAGAGAGATCAGGCGGCATTTTGAACTGTCATTGAATAACATTATTATTGACCATGCACGAATATTGGAATGTTTACCAGCCCTTTGAACGCCTGATGTATTATTATCGATTTCCGGTCAGCATGACCTTGTTTACAATGACTGTTCCTGTTGATGCTACTATGTGTGTTATCGTCAATAAATGTTTTGAAACGTGCCTGCAGTGTTCAAGCATCCTTGACTACTGCATGTGAGTGTAGGGGTTGCAGTGTCTACATACATACGAGCCTAAACACATTCGCGCCTTCATTCGCACCCACACTCAGTTCATCATACGCCAGCACTACACATCTAACAACATGTATACTGTCTTGGGCCCGTGATCACCTCAACAAGAGTAAAAGACAGTTACATTTCTGGTGGACCAGTTACGTGGGCTCTTCTGATACATTTATGATGTCGCCAGTGTGGCCCAGAAATTTTCCATTTCTTTTTGGCCAGCTGATGGGGCTATATAGATCATTGTACACAGCACGCCAGCCTTTAAACGACACCCCACCAGGCTGCTTACACTTCTGGATTGAGGGGCTTATTTTCCAAGATACACCCCTTACATTTGTGGGTTTAAGCTGGACAGAGCGAGAAATTAACATTTGCCGTGGACTTATGCCTACATTTTATTTAATGCCCTCCATGAGTTGTTCCCAGAAATTTACAAATTGCTACATGTCATTGAGGAACAAAGTGGACAAAATGAAGAAATAACACACATACTCTATGCTTTCAATAGTTTTGTCTATCACAGACAGAAATAGGTAATCAACTGTCTTTGACCCAGATAAACATGCGAGCATTTATGTTATAATGCTACAATAAACCACAACTGGACAAGTACTGAAGTTAACACTAGGCATTTATGCAACGTGGACCAACTGCAAGTCGAGTCCCTTTTTGTAAACGGTACCGCTGCTGTCGTTTTACACGATTTCAGTCAACAACAGATTTTTCTACGCCCGAGCATTCAAGCTAGCATTGTTCGAGGTCAAGTTCCTGTTTGTAAACAGTACATGGAAATTGTAAACATTCTATGTGCAAGACTCCTAAGAACGAGAAGGTCATAGTAACTTTTGTTCGTGAATACCACTTTATGCTAAGTGGATTTGACATTTCAGTGCGCGCTTGACATTTTGTTTCTGTGTTCGCAAGGAGCAAGTTAATTTACTGTATATCATGTGTGACTAAGCTTTATTTTGCAACACATTGAATTGATTGCTATTTATGTTATTTTGTATTATTGTTGTGTATTTTTTCTTGTGTTCCTTTTGCGGGATTTGGGTAAAGGTGGGACTCCTTTAGTAAAATGCCACTTTAATCGAGGTTATCTATTGAGAGCGTTCGTTAGGGATTGCAATTTTCTTAATTGAAATTTGCTAGCGACTTTTGTTGCAAAAAAATTTTTTTTTTTAGCTGTGTGCACGATATGAGTTAGTGTTGTTTTTCGTTATTTTTTTCGCGTTCTTTGATTTTCGATTTTTTTTGGTTTGTATCTGTTCTTCTCTCATTCCTTCCGTTATTTCTATTCTTTACACCTTTTTCGTTTATAACAGTGTTGCCATTTGTCTTGTTTATTTTTTCGCGGTCATTCATTACACATTTTGTGTAACATTTTTCTTTAACTTTTTTTGCTGTATTTTTTATTTGACTTCCGCGAACGTTTTCGGTCATTGTTCTGTATTTTTTGTCTTTGTATTTATGATTGTTCTACATTATTGTCATACACAGTCTACATACATACACTTGGTCATGTATTATTATTATTGATATAAGGTACACTCTTCATATAGAGATTGTTAATAAAATATTATTATATAAGATAATTATACAAGTTCTTTGATAAAAGACTGGTTATCCACAAAGATAGAGACAAAGTAAAATACATATTCTAAATTCAAGTTCTTTAAATGAACAAAATAAAAAAGACTTGTGCCCATAGTGAGTGGGATATAAGGGATTTTTTTTTCCACAGGTACTCAGGTGATTTTTTGGTTACATTATAAACAAGAGGACCATACAGGGTCTTTGTCTAAGACTAAGAGAGTGTAAGAAAGTGAAGTGAGTATACAAGTCTAGCATTTCAGACTTGTCTCCCATTGAAGTGGGATAAGGTAATTGTTGAATTTTTCAGGTTACTGATCTCTTTAGACAGAATGTCTAATTTGGATTTCTTCATCCAGCAAGGGTTGACCCTTGGTAAGTCTGGTAAAGAATTGGAAGAATATTCATCTGCTCAATTCGCCATTGCATTAAAGTCAGAAGAAAAGAAACAAAAAGAGGAAATTAAATTGAACGCAGACGCTGAACAAAGGCGAGCAGATGCTGAACTAAAGAAGCTTGAAGCTGAGAATAGAAGATTAGAACTTGAAGAAAGAAGGTATCAAAGAGAGGCTTAGGAGAGAAAAGCTCAAGCTGCTGCTGGAGGAAAGAAAAGCTCTGCTGATGGAAATGAAGGATTCCAGAAAAAAATGGAAGACTCAAACTCAATGGCTGACTGGAGAGGAAAATTCAAGCTTGAAAAAATCAAGCTCAAGCTGCTGCAGAGGAGAGAAAACTTCAAGGCTTGCTGCTGAGGCAGAAATTAGAAAAAATGGAACATGAGGAAAGAAAACAGAAGATGGAACTTGATGAAAAACTCGCAACTTTGGAGTTAGAGAAATTGAAATTGGCGAGTACGGGGTGCTCAGCAAACAACTTCGAGTACGACAAGGGAGTTTGTTAGTAGGATTAAATTGCCCTCATTTCAATCCTTTAAAGGGATGACGTAGCAGATTATCTAGTTAGATTCCAATTTTTGTGCGATACGCATAACATAAAAAAGGAAAAATATGTTGAACAACTGATGGAATTTTTTACAGGTGACACAGTGACTACTCTTATGACAATAGACGAACATGACAGGACTAATTATGATGTTGTCAGAGCAGCATTGCTAAAAAAAATACCAACTAAAAGAAGAAGACTATCGTCTTCGTTTTAGGACAATGTTGCCAGAAAATGGAGTAGATTTCTCTGATTTTGTTACAAAGATACGTCGTACATTTACACGATGGGTTGAGTTGTCTCAGATTGAGAAAACATATGAAGGTCTAATGGACTTATTATTGCGAGATAAGGTTTTGTCATCTGTTAATGATTCTTTTCTTGCATTCCTTCATGAGCGTAAGCCTAAAAACTTAAAAGATATGGAGGAATACTGTTGTCAGTATGCCACCGCGCATCCCCATGCTACAGTTAGCAATTCTAAAGTGAAAGAAGGGTTGCCAGCTGCTTCGGCAGCACCATATGGGCCCAAATTTAAAAAAAAAAAAATTTCAGGGTGCTCAACAAAATTGGAATAGGGGAAGTAATCAAAATTACACTCAGAAGCGGAGTAATCCAACACATGATGGTTCTTCGTCTATGAATTGGAGACAAGATGGTATTTCTCGTAATTTTAGTGGTAATAATTTGAGACACTTTCGCAAAGGCTATCCAAATAATAACTATTCGAACTTTCGAGGTAATCATTCTCGACGTCAAGATTATGACGATGGTGAATTTAGAAACCGGGATTCAAACCGGAATGATGATTACAATAGGCAATATGATAACAATTACAGGGGAAATGATAGTCGAAATAATTACAGGGGAAATGATAATCGAGGCAGACCTAGATTTAACAAAAAAAGACCTTTCCAACAGGCAAACTCTGCACAACAAGAGTTTGATGGAGCCTGTAATACAGTAAATGATAGTGGTAACTCTATGGCTATCACTGGTTGTGCTTTCGATTTTGGGAGAGCAACTGAATGCCCCCAATGCTTAACATTGTTCGACTCATCGACTGTATCTACTCTAAGTTGTGGTCACCCTCTTCCTGCTCTACCTGCTACAGTTGCGCATGATGGGAGAGGATCTCTCATCTTACATAAAGGTCTAATAAATGATAGGCTAGTCTCAGTACTTTTCGATTCGGGATGTACTACCGTCCGGGGTTAGGGAGTCTCTGATAGATCCTTGTTGTGCCACTGGAAAAACAATCAAATGTGTTACATTTGGTGGTACTATGGAAAGTTATCCTACTGCTATTATTAGGATTGACACTCCCTTCTTCACAGGAGATGTCCATGCATGTCTTCTTCCTAATCCTATTGCGGATCTTATAATCGGTCGTATTCATGGGGTTAATGAATGCACCCCGCAACAAATTTCTAGTTGGGAGAAAAAACATTCAAACGGTCAATGCAGTGGTGACAAGAGCTCAAGCTCTTAATCCCCCAACTTCATCGGATAATAGTAATGAAGTTGATAGCCAAGACGAGCACTTGGTGATTTTCCCATGACTCGTTTGTTAAACGTCAAGAAGAGGATCCTTCTTTGAAGAAATACTTCCTTCTTGCAAAGAAAGGGGAATCCCAATCAAAATACTAATCACAAATCGTATATTACTATGAAGAAATGGTAAGTATATATTGGGTACGGAACAATGGGGGGCGTGTACAACAACACTCGGACAAGTCTATGCACATTCGCAAAATTTCTTGTAATGCCCAAGATTAAGTGATATGATGCAGCCATAATTCTTCAGCATGCACACGATTCTCCATTGTGCTTCTGGACACATGGGTTTTCCCAGAACTAAAACAGAACGAGTCCTTTGCGTCCCTTCTTTCGGGCCATTCGAGAATAAAAGACATCCGAATTTATTGCCGATCTTGCAAAATTTGTCAAGAGGTCAAGTCTAGAGGTCCGAGACATGCTGCTCCTATTCAGGCTGTCGATATTCCGATTCGTGCCGTTTCAGTAAAATGGCTATAGACATCATTGGTCCGTTCAAAATTAAGTCAGCCAGAGGACACCAATTTATCCTCACTTGCGTGGACAATTGTGCACGCGTTGGCCAGAGGCTATTCCTCTGAAGGAGCATATCAACTGTCTCGATATCGCTGATGCTCTTTGGCTCTAATTTTCTCGTCTGGGATTCCCCGGAGAAAAATACTGTCGGATCACGGCACTCAGTTAATTTCGGACGTTATGTCTCAGGTAATGGCTACGCTAGACATTAAAAGGTCTCTCAGTAGTATTTATCATCCAATGTCCAATGGATTGGTAGAACGTCTTAACAGGACACTAAAGAACTTACTTGGCAAATAACGGAGG
>JAMPIV010012151.1:0-2500 GCA_024509875.1 Oreohelix idahoensis
AGAGAAGAAGCCGCCCCCTGGTCTTCGTATCCGCTCGCTGCTGCCCGTTTCGCTTTCCCCGTTCGCTCGGTTCTGCGATTGACACCGAGACGCGAAAATAGCGGCAAGCAACTGCGTCTCGTAGCAGGGACCACTACTGTCTTTGATAACGCCGATAGTCTCCCCTGAAATCCCTCAGTCTGTCTCTTTGATCTCGTGCCGCATACTAAATGAGTCCCGGTGGAATGAGTTCTGGCAAACGAAAAGTTACAACAAATGTTCAGGGGTTCTAATGTTATGAAAAGCTAAAAGTCCCTTTAAATCATCCATCATATCAGGGAGAATTCACTTGTCAAACTAGACGTACTCCTTATTGATAGCTTGCTCTCTACCTTGTCAAAACGCCAGAAAGTTTATCAAAAGTTGAATGATGTATTTGGATTCCTTCGTCAGTTACAGTCGTTTACACCTGAAGAGGTGGTAACGATATCATCGAATCTTATTAAATCATATCCGGAAAATCTGGAAGAAAGTCTTTGTGAAGAACTTGTGCAGTTTACAGAACTGTTGAAAACTGATCTTGCTTCTCATATTGGCACTACTCTAGACCTTGTAGAGTTAAAGTTTTACCGTTTGATAATTGACAATTCTTTGGAGTCTTGTTTTCCAAATGTAGAAATCGCCTTGCGCATCTATTTGTCACTAATGGTAACCAACTGCAGTGGAGAACGATCATTTTCAAAACTGAAACTTATTAAAAATGAACTAAGGAGCACCATGGGTCAAAAGAGATTGAACAATCTCACACTAATGAGCATTGAACATAAACTTCTGCGTGAAATTGATACATCCTATATCATCAACAAATTTGCTCATGCTAAATGTAGAAATATTAATATTTAAACAATAATGTTGACTGTGTTGTTACTTTTGATAATGATAATTACTATGCAAATTTAAAATGTATGTGTTCAAATATATTTGTGTTGTTTTATTGTTTTTTTTATATAGGGCCCCTTTCTTAACATATGCTACAGGTCCCGTACTAGCTTAATCCGGCCCTGGGTTTAAGTGTACTGAAAGGGTATCCTTTGCAATGATGGTGCCAGGCTCCACAATATAACGAACGACCAGGGAAGTAGTCAACAATGACGCATGTTTAAGGCGTTGATAGCGTGTACCATGTGTGAGTAGAGTATACGTCTATAAATGTGTAGGCCCTATGCCAGTTCGTGTATTTTTAAAGCGTCCCTGAACCAAATGGAAAGAGTTTATGTGGGTTAACCTACATAGACGTCCAACGGCAGACAAGTAATGGATGTATTTATCGAGAGTGCGTTCAGATTGCGACGTTACACGACAGCCCTTAAATGCACATGTGTTATGGTGTACAGTTGGTTCATTTCATATAAACCTCTAGAAAGATTGAGTGTTATGTGTTATATTACTTTATTTTAACTTTCGTTATTTTAAAGAACTATGACGCACTGTATATTCTGTTCAGTTTCTAATTGATAGTGTTAGCATTGCTTGAATTTTTGTCCAGCGACTGTTGAGTATTTTTTACTACGTGTGTTGTTTACTTTTTGCTTCAAACATCATGTGTAAGCGACGTGTGTTGAAATAACCGGTTCTAAATCGAGACTATGTCGGCTGATATGTTTAAGAACAGAATATGAATTTACAACGCTCAGTTTAGATCGCGGGGGGTGGTGGTCCCTGAATCGACAAGGAAATGTGGTTGCTGCACCCTTAGGCATATCGCACAAGACGATTAATAAGATGTTACTAGTGTAAAAGCCCTTCATAAGACGGGAATTAAATTCAAAAGCACCAATACCTAACGGCAATTTTACTTATTCAAAAGTATTTTTAAAAAACCACTGTGCATCACCACATTACACGAACTACGTAGCAGCAGCGAGGATCCCAATGTGTGTATACGGGATCACACATTCTATAAATATATTTTTGTGCACACCGTCATTAGCGCATTCTTCTTTGGTAGCTGTTACTATTTTCGGGAGAGTACATATAAGGGAAACAATACAATTAATGTCTAACTTTCAACCAAAGTTGCATCCCTTAGCGTTACGCACTGACAGAAAAAGCTGGGATTTTATATATAGGATTCATGGGGCTATCAACTTCATTGTGTAAAGCGAATTGCTACAGAAACCACTGGTGCAAGAGCATGTGAATGCTTGGTTTAGGCTTCCCTGCACGGAGACCAGCTACAGCTGTGGCGCCATGCCCTTATAAGGAGCGCAAAGGAAAACGATGATAATGTTAAAACGCTTTGATGTTAATAGTATTTAAAATAAGAAGTATAGGGCCTACCTACAATCAGGCAACGGTTTCATATTGGTTATTCTATTATTGTGCATGTAGAAGTGATGCAGTAACTGTGTGGGTGTCTTGATAAACATCGATGATTCAATGACTTTTTTACTATCGTAGAACAGATGTGGGCTTTCTGTTCGTACTCCCTGTAGTAAACCATCTTTGGGCAGTCAGTACA